>BHFT01019271.1:57509-98798 GCA_004320025.1 Laticauda laticaudata
CTACTCTACTCTACTCTACTCTACTCTACTCTACTCTACTCTACTCTACTCTACTCTACTCTACTCTACTCTATTTATTCCATATTCTATTCTACTCTATTCTATTCTATCCAACTCTTCTATTCTTTCCCCTTCCCATGCCATCTCATCCCAGTCTACTCTACTCTTTATTCCATATTCTATTGTATTCTATTATACCCTTTATTCCATATTCTATCCTATCCTATCCTGTCTTATCCTTCTTTCTTCTTCCCATCCCATCCCACTCTACTCTACTCTCTATTTATTCCATATTCTATTCTATTCTATTCTATTCTATTCTATTCTATTGTCTCTCACTCCTCTGGAATGGATCCCCTCCCATCTGGGAATCCAACTCCTCTCTATATTCCATCACATCATGTGTGGTCTTCAGCTCCCAGAATTCCTTGGTCACCATGTCTCGGGCTCAAAACTGAAAATGGCATGAACTGATTCATCCAAGCTGAAGTCTTTATTGTTTTCACACCTAGAGACAAAACCCTGCCAGATTAAGGGCTCTACTATCTGCTCCCATGATATAATTTGTGAAGCGTGAAGGAGGGGCTGCCTTCACACTTTTTCTCTCACACATATTTTGGCTGAGTTGTCTCTTACTCTTCTGGAATACACCCACCTCCTCCTCGCTACATTCCAGCACACGTCCTGCATTCCTCCTCCATAAACTATCCCATGTCATTCGAACAATATGTTGAATCTTAAATTAAGCAAATAAAGAAAATTCACTCAGAACATGACAATTTACCTTATCCCACTCTTCTTCGAACAATATGTTGAATCTTAAGTTAAGCAAATAAAGATAATTCACTCAGAACATGTGAATTTACCTTAGCCCACTCTTCCAGACAACACCTAACCAAAATAAAAACAAAATCATCTCAGCCTGATTCTGACAGGTTTTTTTTTTTTTTACAGATTAACAGAGTTGGAAGGGACCTTGTAGGTCATCTAGTCCAACTCCCTACCCAAGCACCATGCCTCATAAACCAGAGATCGCCTATTAAGCAGGTAGCAAGAAGACAGATAATGTTTTTCAAAGGAGAATGCTGTAATAAAGTACTCAGGGCTGGATTTCCAAAACAGATATTAAATGGGGGGCAGCCAGCCACGAAGCCGCAGTTTTGAGGTACAAATGATAGATGAGTCCTATGTTGTGCCCACAGATAACTTCAATTTATGGCTGCCACCTCAAGATCATCTGGCTTTTTAAAGGTCACATCTGGTCACCCTGCTATAGATTAATGACTTACATCTGGGTTTTGCAACTGCCCTGGCACCCACTAATTGAAATACAGACATCAGCAGCAAGTTCCTTCAATGGAGATCAATCACCAGATCAATCACAAAATAACCCAGCCCTTTTTAGCTTAGCAGGCTAGGTAGACCCGTGGTTTGCTTAAGCATGGTTGGTTGAGTAACCTGCAATTGACTGGGATTATATCACTGATTAAACCGTAAAGTAAGGATGGCAAATCATAACTTATCGGGCTTATGGGATTTGACAAAGCCAAATTGAATCAAGCATTCTGCACGTAGTGTGATGGATGAACCAAGAAAAATGCATCGGTTTTGGAAAATGGTAAGCCAGTTGGTAGAATGGAGCAGAAATAAAAATATTTTGGAGGAAATAAGCATGGTTTTCATTTCCAAATTCCAGGAGTTATACTGCTTAGCTCTCCATATGCTGCCCAGGGTCAACTTTAAAAAGATGGACTGCCATCTTGCCATCAGACTGCATGTCATTAATAAATAAGTAAAATAAAACTTCTTACATGATGTACATGTATAAGCAAGCGAGATTCTACTAAGCTTGCATTTATGGCAGAGTTTCAAACCTTGGCAACTTTTAAACTTTAACTCCCCAACCAGCAAAGAGAAGTCATTTAATTCCCTCCATAAAAACTGGATGAGTGAAAGTGAGTCCAGGAACAGAGAGACAAAAGAGTGATAATATAAGATCATATACTTTACGGTCTGGTAAGAAAGTAAATCTGGTTTCCCGGAGTTTCCATCTGCTTTCAAATAGTTTGGTTAGCCTGTAATCCTCTACTGAGTGAGGATTATTCTTCTTCCCATGAAAAAATCTTGTCAAAGAGTAGAGTAGAGTAGAGTAGAGTAGAACTGAATTGAATTGAATTGAATTGGAAGGGTCTTCTAGTCCAGCCCCCTGCTCAAGCAGGTGAACTTGTATTATTTCAGATAAATGACTGTCTAGTCTCTTCTTAAAAACCTCCAATGATGGAGCACCCACAATCCCTGGAGGTTTTTAAGAAAACTAGACAGTTCACCAATGAAAGTTGGTATATTGTGTGAATGCATTCCCTGGATTTTTTTAACTAGCCTGGTTAAAACACTGCTGAACAAACCCAACTTCTGAAGTGCAACACACTCAGCCCTCAACTACTTTCCTACACAGACACTATCAAGTGGACAAGCATGTTTTAATATAGCATGTTCCATAACGATTGTGTTCAATTTTTGTTGATGGCTTCGTAGAATCATGCTCCACAATGGCTGCCTCAGAACATAATGAATTGGCAACATTGATCAAATTCAAAAGGACTTTTGTTCCTGTTCATGGCTGCTCCTGGGGGAAGAGAATTTCAACTCTATGAAGATGAGAAGAACTTGCTGGCTTTCTTGAAGGTGACAAAACCCTGGCTTTGTTACTGAATCTGGTGCCCCGGGTAGGTGGTTGAGCCCATGTTATGATTACGTTCAATGTTCTTGATTACTTTTTTTCATCTTGGCTGTTGTGTGTGATCTTTGTTATGTTTGTGATGACCCAGAGTGTAACACAAACGTAACAAAATCCAAAACGTAATTAAATGTCCTTTAATGCCTCCAATTTGGCCCCACTGTTCAATAACACTCAGTTGGAGATAAAATGTACTCAAAAATAGTCTTCAAAAGAAAGCAATACAGTCTGAATTTAATGAGCTGATGGAGATGAAATAAAAAACCAAACAAACTACAATGACAAAATTTCCACAACGGAACAAGCGAAGTATTTACCAAATTCAAGGAGATAACAAGGCACAGTCTGTTGAAGATAACTTCAGACCAAAATAAAACATGCTTTGTTTCCAGCATTTGCCAGTGCGCAGGTCCAAATTCAGTTGTCACACCTGCAGCCCATGAAGAGGATCAAGGCCCTCTCCTCCCCCGTAGACCACCTTTCTCCCTTATCCTCTCCTCCCTGCATGCCCTAGGATGGATAGGGGATGGGCCTGGGTCCTCCTCTGACTGCTCAGCTGGCCTCTGCCTTTCCCCAGCCTCCTCCACAACCTCATGAGCCACACTTCCACTCCTTGTGGGCTGTTCCTCCTCTCCCTCAAAGTCTCCACCAGGGGCATGACAATGTTGCTTTCTATCTCTCTTTTTTTTTTTTATTCCTTGGTTGCCAGCCAGAGTTATAATTTGAGACAGGCAGCGGTACAAAATGCTTGAACGATTGAATGAAACTCTCTTTCTCTCTCTCTTTTTGTCTATTTGTATTACCTATCCTGTTTTTTTTTTCTTCTTTTATCCAGGCACATTAGAGTCCCAAGGCTGTAGATTCAACTGATAAAATAAAATAAAATCCTGAAAAACAGACAATGGTGAGCCATTTCTGCATTGGTGCCAACCCTACACACAAACACACACACACCATGGGTGGGTGTGTCTGTGAAATCACCAGGATTCAAGGTCAGCACACAAGTTTTCGTTCTTGCTTTGATTAGAGACTCAGAAGCAGGAATTCCTGCTTGCCTGTTAGCTAAACATGAAATAAAATAATAACCCAAAGGAGAGGGGGGGAAATTATGAAAAGAGGAGTGAGAAATGGAAGAGGCCTAGTGAAAGAGACAGATGGACAGAAGTGAGAACATAAGTTAACTGTGAGAATTCAGATAAGCAGCAGCAGGCATAGAACAGATAGGCATACATATGTTCCAGTGTAGATAGCTTTTTGGTGTAGCCATCATCTCTGTCATTCTTTTGGAGCCCCTGTAGAACCCCATCTTGGGAGAATTCCCCAGACACAGCTGATTTTGCAACCCGCTTCTATCTGAATGGAGATCCTCGTTCCTTAAAGGGGACAGGGGATTGCTGGTCTTCTTCCCTTTTTCCCTTGCGCAGGTCCACACACACTCCCCTCCCCAGCACACAAAAGCCAGGCTGTGTTTAACCACAGTTAACAGAATAAAACAATTGGCTGGGCTTGCGGGACACACAGCCAAGTACCGTAGGAAGCAAACTACCCTGGGGTTTATTTCTCTGCCTTTGTAGACCAGCCAGCCTTAGAATCAACAATAAAGATTGTCAAGGTGGAGAGAGTAAACATCTACTGTTTAGAATCAACCATCATTTAGAATCAATGAAGAAACAGTTAAAAAAAAGTAAAACCCACACTACAGATTAGCACTTCATAGAGCAGCCAGGAAGGTGCTGGAAAAAGTTATTCAAATTCTACATAATCGTGCAAGTGATGGTATTCTCTGTGACACTCTATGGAAGCAAAAGCTGCGCTTTAAAGAAGTAAGATAGGAAGAGTATTGAAGTTTTGGAACTCTGGTGTTGGAGAAGACTCCTGAGACAGACAGATTAACAGACAGACAAATTAACAGAGTTGGAAGGCACCTCGTAGGCCATCTAGTCCAACCCACTGCCCAAGGAGGAGATCCTACATCATTATTGACAAATGGCAGTCTAATCTCTTCTTGAAAGCCTCCAGGGATGAAGCTCCCACAACCTGTTCCATTGGTTGATTGTTCTCACTGTCAGAAAATGTATCCTTATTTCTAGGTTGAATCTCTTCTTTATCCATTATTCCTTGTCTTGCCTACAGGTGCTTTAGAAAATAGCTTGGCCCCCTCCTCTGTGGCAGCCCCTCAAATATTGGAAGACTGCTCTCATGTCTCCCCTGGTCCTTCTCTTCACTAGACTAGCCAGGCCCAGTTCCTGCAACTATTCATCATAAGTTTTAGCCTCCAGTCCCTTAATCACCTAAGTTGCTCTTCTCTGCACTTTTTCTAGAGTCTCAACATATTTTTATAGTGTGGTGACCAAAACTGGAAGCAGTATTCTAGGCATGGTCTTACTACAGCTTTATAGAGTGGTATTAGTACCTCCCTTGATCTTGATTGTATCCCTCTGTTAATACAATTTAGGATTGCATTAGCTTTTTTGGCTGCTGCTGCACACTGTTGGCTCATATTTACTTGGTTGTCCACTAAGATTCCAAGGTCCCTCTCACAGTTACTGCTATTAAGCCTGGTTTCACCCCATCTATATGTGTACTTTTGGTTTTTCTTGCCTAAGTGTAAAACTTTACTTTTCTCTACATTGAATTTCATTTTGTTAAATAGGGAGAATAGCAAAGCAGCCAAGAAAACAAAGGGATCATCCAATATATCAATCCAGAGTTCTCATTTTAGGGTTCAAAGGACCAGGCCCAAAGGATTCCTATTTTAGACATGTTGTGCAAAGGCCAAGGTCTTGGAAAAGGCTAATGTTGGGAAAGGTGGAAGGGAAAGGAAGAAGAAGACTACCCACAAGATTGATAGACTTCGTAATGAGAGTTGTACCATTGAAAGAGCTGAAGAACCAGGTTTGGGACAGATGATCAATGAGAATATCAACTCATTCAGGGGCTAAGAATCAACCATATAATCATAAGAGCCATGGTGGTGCAGTGCAGTGATGGGATTCAAATTTTTTTACTACCAGTTCTGTGGCCATGGCTTGGTAAGCATGGCTTGGTCAAGGCAACTTGATTTTCTTGGGGTTTTTTTCCTCTTTAGACATTTTGCTTCTCATCCAAGAAGCTTCTTCAGTTCTGAAGGATTTATATTCTCTGCAGTCATCTGCAAAGGCTGCAGAAATGGCTGCAGAAATGGCTGCAAAGAAGATCAATAGCAATAGCACTTAGACTTATATACTGCTTCACAGTGCTTTCCAGCCCTCTCTAAGTGGTTTACAGAGTCAGCCTATTTCCCCCCCAACAGTCTGGGTCTTTATTTTACCTACTTCGGAAGGAAGGAAGGCTGAGTCAACCTTGAGCCTGGTGAGATTTGAACTGCCCAAATTGCAGGCAGCCCACAGTCAGCAGAAGTAGTCTGCAGTACTGCATTCTAACCATTGCATCACTGCAGTTCTTCCATTCCCCACCATTCAGTCAGAACTGAAGAAGCTACTTGGATGAGAAGTGAAATGTCCTCAAGATAAAAAACAAAAAACAAAGAAAGTCCAGTTGACTTTTGAAAAGCACCTTTGGGACAACCGTGACCTGGATGATGAATAATCTCCATGGACAATTGTGTCAGGAACCACAAGATAACTGAGGCTCTGCCCCTTTTTCAAATATGTTTCATGCATCACACATGCATAGAATGGGACAACGCATCGGTCACCCAACCCTGCCTTGCCATTGTGACAGAGTTGATGTCCCCAGCAGACAGCCTAAAGCAGGGGTCTCCAACCATGGCAACTTTACAATTTGTGGACTTCAACTCCCAGAATTCCTCAGCCAGTACATGCTGGCTGAGGAATTCTGGGAGTTGAAGTCTACAAGATGTAAAGTTGCCAAGGTTGGAGACTGTCAGGGTGTTGCAGCATGACTACTATTATGAGACAACTCAGGAGCAAAACATAGCACACAGAGACGTAGATATTTAACAGTGGTTTACATACAACAGCTATATATAGACATATACATGGTAGGCAAAATACCTTACAAGCAATCTTTCTTCTTAACTCTACATGGAGAACTCTGAAATAAATACCAGACACAAGGAGAGAGAACATGCCCTCTAATGGCTGCCTTAGAAGTAGCAGAAATTTTGAGCAGTTCGGAGAACCGGCTAATACCACCTCTGACTGGAGATTTTACAGTCTCCTTCCCCTGCCATGCTCACCAAGCCACACGCACAGAACTGGTAGTAAAAAAATTTGAATCCCACCACTGGGTAGAACCCATCCCCAGTCTTAAAGGGAAATACCCATGCTATGCTGATTCATTCTTATTGCATCATCCTATATTGCATCAGCTTCACAGCTGGCCAGCTCTTAAAACTCAAGACCTTAACAGAGACAGCTGACCTAAAGCCCTGGAACTGTTGTAACCTTGTCCCATTCATTTCAACAAATCTTGCTAAAGAGAAGTCTGAGAATTAAGCTTAGAATGGAACTCCTTTTGGTTTTAGGCAGTTGCCAAGTATCCGACACATAAAAAAATGGCTTTCAGAAAATGGGAATCAGCATAATGAAGTCCTAAATTGTTGCTAATTAGTGGAGCTATAAAAACAAGTGGGGGAAAAAAAAACTGGCAATATCTTTCTAGCACCCTGAGCATGCTATTTTTCTTTGCTGAGCATAACGAGGAATCTACCAACGTGCCTGATTGGAATAATGAATACAGCTTTCACATTTTTATAGGGGACAACATTTATTCTTTCTGGAGTCTTTCCATGAACAATTCTTCAAGAGATGCATAATGTGTGTATGTGTGTACACACACACACACACACTATTCTACCAACCAAAGTACTGATCCACATGTTTCGCTGTTAGATGTTAAAATTGAAGCAACAGCCAAGTGTATCTGACTTGACTAGGAAATTGTTGAAAGGAGCTTCGTTAACCAGAATTACTTCCCTTATAATTTTGATGCAGGGAATGTGCATATCGATTAGTAAAACCTCTTTGATAGGAGTTTCACGTTAATTTAGAAATGAAACAATCTAACAGCTGAAGATAAATGTGGTAAAGGTAAATGTATGAATAATGCAATTGGGAACACATACAGAATCATCTTCATTTAATGACCCCATAATCCCTTGCAAGATGGAGTGTGAATGGAGCAGAGTGTTTACTGGCTGGATGCCCTTCCCAATGTCAATGCGGAGTTTTGTTCAGCAGATATATTCTCAGTGTGCCCAGAGAGAGAATTATCTGCCTCTACCTAGGGTCGAACCCTCAGCGTCCTGATTGTGAAGCGAGAGCTCCACCTTAGGCCACTGCACCACTGTGAGCACATACAGAAATGCTTCTGATCAATTTCCATTTCCAAAGCCTGCTGCCTTTTTGCAGAATTTTCTCAAACTTTCTCCCAGAATTTCTACAATTCCTCAGCCAGAATTCTGGGAATTGAAGTTGACACATCTTAAAGTTGCCAATTTTGAAAAATCAGCCTTATAGCAACCATGAAGGGAAAAAATTAATCTTTTCCTATTTCTTTCTCTCTCTCTCTCTCTCTCTCTCTCTCTCTCTCTCTCTCTCTCTCTCTCTCTCCCTCCCTCCCTCTCTCTCTCTCTCTCCCTCCCTCTCTCCCTCCTTTACTTTTCTGTTACAACTTGTAAACTATGAAAGGTGAAATGGAAGGGGAAGAAGTGATTGTGTTAAATTTCACTTTTACAAGTACTCCTGGACTCACAGTACTTCATTTAGTGACTGTTCAAAGTTACAACGGCACTGAAAAAAGTGACTTACAACCGTTTTTCACACTTGTAGTACACCTATGGTCACGTGATCAAAATTCAGAGCCTTGGCAAATGGCTCATATTTATGACGGCAGTATCCTGAGGTGACGTGATCCCCTTTTGCGACCTTCTGACAAGCAGTCAATGGGGAAACTCATTTAACAACTGTGTTATTAAACAATGGCAGTGATTCACTTAACAACTGTAGCAAGAAAGGTCATAAAATGGGGCAAATTTCACTTGAAGAATTTCACTTAGCCACAGAAATGTTGGGCTCCATTGTAGTCATAAGTCAAAGATTATCTGTTTTGACTGCTATTTTACTTTGAGAAATTTGTGCTTTTGCTACCTTGGTGGTTCAATTAGCTCATTTTAGACTCTGGATAATATTTTGTGAAAGGAGTGGTGTGGTGGCCTAGAAATGGAGCTCTCACCTCACAATCAGGATGCTGTGAGTTCAATTTTAGGTAGAGGCAGATATTTCTCTCTGTGGGCACAATGAGAATATATCTGCTGAAACAAAACTCCACACTGGCAACAGGAAAGGGCATCCGGCCAGTAAACACTCAGCTCCATTCAGTTGCCCAGATTCTGTCCCATAAGGGATTATGGGGCCATTAAAAGATGATGATAATTATATTGTGAAGGCAGATGGAATGCCCTATCCGTCTGACTTCCAATGATTAAGGGCATAGCCAATTCATAAAGAAAGAAAATAAAAGTTATGACACTGTTTTCAGACCCATGCTTTCCCAACTGTTGAAAATATGCTTTCCGGGGGAGGTATATGGTGTGAAATTTTGAAAGAATGGAGGAGTCGATTTCGTGGCTAAAAAAGAATCTCAGATTATGAGGATGCTAAAAATACCCTCATGCCTTTCATGTGCTTTGATCTATTTCAGCAAAGGGCAAGGCAGTCTACCTATATTTGGGAAAGTGCTGATGGCTCCGCCCCTTCTCGCTGAAATTTGGAACAGAAAAACAAATACTCCCAGGTCTGAGACAATTTCTGCGGGATTTTAGCATCCTGGAATCAAGGGCATAGGAAGTCAAACAGATAAGAGGGATATTGTAAACATATTCTAATCCTGGTTTGTTGGTTTGTTGGTTTGTTTTTAAAATGTCATGCCCCATCTGTAGGCTTTCCCCGAGGGGTGGCTTTCTACCAGTTCTGACTGGTTCAGGCAAACCGGACATTACATTTGCATCTGGTTTGCCAAACTGGTATTTGAACGGACCAGCTGGCCCCACCCACCCTGCGCCTCCCCTCCCAGAAGTCTCTCCACAGCCCCATTTTCAGTGCAGGTAAGTGCAGGATCCACATGGAGGCTCTGGGAGGAAAATAACCCTCCCAGAAGTACCGGAAAGGCCTGTTTCCGGCTTACGGAGGGCCTCCAGAGCAGAGGTGGTATTCAGCAGGTTCTGACCGGTTCTGGAGAACCGGTCGTGGAAATTTTGAGTACTTCGGAGAACCGGCAAATGCCACCTCTGACTGGCCTTGCCAACCCCATTTGCCTCCCGTTGAGTCCCAGCTGACTGGCTGGGTCTTCTTTGGTTGCCCTGCATAGGACAATGGAGCTGGAAAGCAGGTTAGCGGGGTGGGAGGGAAGGGAGATTTTTGCAGTATCCTTTCTCCTGCCACACCAACCAAGCCACGTCCACCAAGCCACGCCCACAGAACTGGTAGTAAAACAAATTGAACACCACCCACTGCTCCAGAGCACAGGGGAGGTCATTTTCACCCTCCCAGAGGCCTGAGGGAAGCCTCCGGACTCTGGGGAAAGAAAAAAAATGGCCCTCCCAATAGGCCGTGTCCACCATGGCCAGGCCCACCCAGCAACCAAGTAGCAAACCAGTTGCTGGGATTTTTGAATCCCACCCCTGCTTTCCCACCCCCCTCCCACCCCTTTAAACCACAAAGAAATTGAACACTTTTGAATGTCTCAAGCACATTATCACAGAGCCTCTTTAGGTTAAATCAAGTGGCCAATGACCTGAAGAGAAGGGAGTGGAAATGACCAAATAATGATTTCAGCATCCTGGAGAGACTCTCAAAAGTCCTTGAATCTTGCAAGGCAGTGCTTCCCTGCTAATTAGACACAATCCAATTCAGAGGCCCTGCAAACTGTGATGTCATCAAGCAGACCCGGGGATAACTGTGTTTGATGTGTGCGTTGGGGAGGTTGAAAATTCCTGGCTGAAGGCATGTCACCTGGTTGTACATTTATACATCTTTTTTTCTGAACTTGGTTGAGGGGGCTGGAGGAAGGAAGTGAATTAATGTTACTGGGACGAACCACAAATAAGGTTTTGGCTTGGCTTGGACATGTTCAGAGAGTCATAGGACTGATGGGATCCTTTTTTTTTTTCTTCCCAAATTTGTTTATTTTATTTTAAAACATAAAATCCATCTTCCGTTTAAACACTGTGTCATCTGGGTACAAATACCTTGTGCAATAACAATTACAGTTTACATATATTCATTGTATTGATATTAATTCAGAGTTAGTATTCAGCTGGTTCTGACCAGTTCTTGAAAACTGGTAGCGGAAATTTTGAGTAGATCGGAGAACTGGCCAATCCCATCTCTGACTGGCCTCACCCCCATCTATTCTCTGCCTCCCATTGAGTCCCAGCTGATCAGCTGGGTCTTCCTTCATTGCCCTGCACAAGAGAACCAAGCTGGAAAGCAGGTTAGTGGGGTGGCAAGGAATGGGATTTTACAGTAACCTTCCCCTGCCACACCCACCAAGCCATGCCCACAGTAAAAATTTTTGAATCCCACCACTGTATTAATTCTCTATTCTTACTTAACACTGATATATATGTCTAATTGTAGTAGCCATCCCTACCTTAACATATTTAACTCTATTCACATATTTTCTATACTTCACTAATCTTTTTTAATTTCTAATTCCCATATTTATTCTCCAACCACCGATAAAAAGATTCCCATGTCAAATAGTATTCATTTTGTTCTTTCTCTTCAATTACAAGCGTTAGCCTGTTCGTTTCTGCACATTCTAATATTATCCTAACGCCTTTCTCAAGGATTGATGGGATCTTGAAGGTTCAACCTCCTATTCAGCACAGGAATATTCATACCATCCCAGACAGATTGAAGATGTCCAGTGTTGGAATACCCATGACTTCTGAAGGCAGGCTGTTGCGTGAGAACAGCCAACTGCAGTTGGTGGCATGAAGCAACATGTGCAGATCATGGAAGTCTGTCATGTAGAAGTGGGGTTTAAACTTCATCCTGAGACATAGTAATTTACAAATCACTGTGACTGGGTTCATGTAATACATCAAGCCCAAACCAAGCACATCACATTATGGGTTACCATCATCAGTGAACTAAATCTCTTGGCTACTATTATCCACTCTGAAGATAGGAGGAATCCATCCTTCTCTTGTTGTCTGAAATCCTCTTGAAATGTTAATGGTAAGATTTGGATCCTGGATTTTATTTTTTATTTTTTTTGCATGCAAAAAAGCATGCATTCCATCATGAAGCTAAGAAAGATTTCTCAGAAATATTTCTGAAGGCACCTTATAAATGGACATCTATTCAGAGAGATGTTACAGTAAGATCTTTGGGGATCGATGTGATTTACTCTTCTACTGTAAAATTTAACAGAACAGCAGAAAATAATGGAATGTGCTGAAATGAGTAAATTGACATTTGAAATTAGAGAACAAGATAAACAATTTTATAAGATTTGGGATTTGTTTTATCAATGGTTAGAAAATAAAATATGATAATGAAATATGTAGAACTTTAGAATAGAACTATATAGAAATATATAAAGATGTATTATTATATTATAATTATGGGATGGATTTAGGATGATAATATGAATTACTATAAGATAAATCAATTTAAAAATATGGAATATCTTGCATAATATGAATGACTAACAGTATAGTCAAATGACTGAGTAACAATGATAATAATGTATTTAGGAATATTTGATTGATAATATGAGAATATATACAAGTAATTGTAAAGTGAGGACTATGGAGTTGATGCGTAAAACAGTCTGTAAACCAACCGACACACTGTATGTACGTAAGTGGAAGACGGCTTGAGTTTTTTTATGTTGTGTTTGTGTATGTTTGTCTAAAAAAAATTTAAAAAAAATGTTTTTTTTTTAAATTAACAAGAACAACAAAGTTGGAAGGGATCTTGTAGGCCTTCTAGTCCCACCTCACTTCTTAAGCAGGAAACCCTATACCATTTCAGACAAATGGTTGTCCATTCTCTTCTTTAAAAACCTCCAAATATGGAGCAACCCAGAACTTCTGGGGGCAAGTTGTTCCACTGATTAATTGTTCTAATTTTCAGGAAATTTCTCCTTAGTTCTAGGTTGCTTCTCTCTTTGATACTTTCCATCCATTGTTTCTTGTCCTGCCTTCAAGTGCTTTGAAGAAGAATTTGAACACCTCCCCTTCTTCTCTGTGGCAGCCCCTCAAATATTGGAATACTGCTATCATGTCATCCCTACTCTTTTTCATTAAACTAGACACACAATTCCTGCAGTTGTTCTTTATATGTTTTCTTTCATTTCATCTGTAAGAGTCTGCTTTGTCAAATACAATAAAGGAAGAAAGGAAGGAAGAAAGGAAAAGAAAGAAAGAAAGAAAGAAAGAAAGAAAGAAAGAAAGAAAGAAAGAAAGAAAGGATTTATAGGTTGGTGCATGGAGGAAAAAGAAGGAAGTCTTGTAAACATTCATCCTTTCTCTGCCATTAATGAAATTTGGGTCTCTGTTCAGTCTGGGGAGAAGGATACCACCCTTGCAAGACCCCAGAAGGGAGGCTCAAACCTTATCTACAAGTTGCCAACTTATAAGGCTCCTCTGTGTTGAACAGCTGCTGCTGGGTGTTGGTCTCCTCCCTTTGCAGGTTTGTGGCTTCCTAACACTTCTCCACCAGATGATGAGAACTCACTGAAATTCGATCCCTGCGAGCAGGCTCTGCAAAAAGTATAGGCTACCCCCCCCTCCCACCTACCCCAAGAAAGGAAGAAAAAGAATGACAGCTGTGCTCCTGCATTTATTTATTTTTTGCCTTGAATAAAAGTGGGAGAACTCACGCCGCCTGTAAATGCATCATCACCTAACAGGTGGCCTGCTCAGATTTCGGAGGGTGAGCTGGCAAAGTTGCGGAGCGAAACCTACGCTCTGCTTCAAGACTAACTTTCTTATGCCGCAGTACGGAGATCGTTTACTCACTGCCATACTCAGCTAGAATAATAAGCAGTGGGGGATGAAGGGAAAGGAGAAGATGGGAAGATGGAACAGAGGCTCAGATTCAAAGGTGCTTTTTCCAGAGGCAACTGGACTTTCTGGTTTTTCTTTGAAGACATTTCGCTTCTCATCCAAGAAGCTTCTTCTGCTCTGACTGGATGGTGGGGAAGGGAAGGATTTATACCCCTTGCAGACAGCTGGTCATTTGCATCCTTTTAGAGAGTCATTGAGGCCACCTGGAGGTTTGTCTGTGTCCTCAGGGCCACCTGAGTGGCATAAATGGTTCCTGTAGTCTGAAAATTTTCCTCTGGAAATCCATTCCTACTCCAATACCATTCCAAGAATGTTCATCCCAAATTGTATAGCTGTAGAGATTCTCAGTCATCCAGGTCCTGGTTGTCCCAAAGCTCCTTTTTCAGGAGGTAACTGGACTTTCTGGTTTGGTTTTTCTTTGAAGACATTGTATTTCTCATCCAAGAAGCTTCTTCACCTCTGACAGGATGGATGGGAATGGAAGGATTTATACCCTTTGCAGACAGCTGGTCCTTTGCATCCTTTTAGAGGATCTTTTCAGAGATGACCCTGGAGACACAGATCAACCTCCAAGTGGCCTCAATGATCCTCTAAAAGAATGCAAATGACCAGCTGTCTTCAAGGAGTCTAAGTCCTTCCATTCCCTACCATGCAGTCAGAGCTGAAGAAGCTTCTTGGATGAGAGGTGAAATGTCTTCAAAGAAAAACCACAAAGTCCAGTTGCCTCTTGAAAAAAAGCACCTTTGGGACAACCAGAACCTGGATGACTGAGAATCTCCACAGACATTCACATGAAGCACTTCTTCTGTGTGGCCTGCGGCTATCGGAAATTGGGCCTTCTGGAATCCTGGGAAATGTTTGGACCTGAATTAATTGCATAAAGGGATGGATGGATGTAGCAACTCCCAAGCTCAACTGTACAAAGAAGGGGAAGGAGTGCTTGCATTCCTAATGTTGAGCATCTTCTAAGAGGGATATGACACCTCCAGGTAGAAAATGTCAATTATCAAATTTACCTCCTGTCTTTCCTTCAAGAACTCTAGCTAACTAGCATACCAAGCCTTGTGGCCTCCCATTCCTGCCCACAACAACAGTCCTGTGAGGTAGATTGGACCAAGAAAGAATGTCTGGTCCAACCCAGCATGCTTCTGTGGTGAGACTGGGCTTAAACCACCATCTCCTCCTCACTCTTCGCCCAACACCTTTGCTCTTCCACAGAGTGGCTTTTTCCCTTTCCTCCTTATCTTATCCTCTCCTGCCAAGCTATAAAGTCGAACTGCTGGGCTGGCTGCCATTGATCACTTGCCAGACCTTCATTGAAAGAACATTGGTGGCGAATTGCAGAGAGAGGCAGCTGCATCTCCTATTGCTTTCCGCGCAGGCCAGTCGAAGCCACGCTGAATGGGGACCTCTTGTAAGCCATGACACTGTGAAAGACGTATAGAAAGAAAGAAAGAAAAAGAGGTCAGGCCGGGACACGAGGATGAAGAGCCAGAAGCAGAGCAGGAGACTTGGCAATGGTTCAACAGGGTGCCCAAACAGTATTGCCAAGGGCTAATTGTTCACAAACACTGTTTCCCTCTGATTAAAAGAAAGTGTTTACCCACTTTGGGGAGTAGAGGGGAAAGAACTGGAGCGTGCCATCTGTAGGGTTGGAGTCACCCAATCAGAGGTGGTATTTAGCTGGTTCTGACCAGTTCTGAAGAACTGGTAGTNGTAGTGGAAATTTTGAGTAGTTCGGAGAACCGGCAAATCCCACCTCTGACTGGCCCAGCCAACCCCATCCATTCTCTGCCTCCCATTGAGTCCCAGCCGATCAGCTGGGTCTTCTTTGGTTGCCCTGCACAAGAAAACGGAGCTGGAAAGCAGGTTAGTGGGGTGGGGAAGGAATGGGGATTTTGCAGTAACCTTCCCCTGCCATGCCCCCAACCCACGCCCACCAAGCCACATCATACCCACCAAGCCACACACGCCCACAGAACCAGTAGTAAAAGAATTTGAATCCCACCACTGCACCCAACCTGTGGGATGACAATATGATTAGCTAGATTAGGGGGTCTAAAGTTGTCAAACATGGCAACTTTAAGACCTGTGGACTTCATCTTTCTGTCAGGGTTCCACGTCATACGCCCAGAGCAAACAGAACTCCGAGGCAAGTAGGTTTCTCAAAGAACAGGTTTATTGGACATGTCATATTGGCACAGGCTGGTGAAAACCGACTCTGAATATTCCCACGGTTTTCAGCTAATTAAAAGCAAAATTTTTCTCACCCTTTCCCAAACAATCAGTCCCATGGTCCAATCAAGGTCCCATCTGGATGCCTAGCGATGTCGCTCTTCATCTCTCTGGCTGAATGACCTTGGTTCCAGGTGAAAGTATTTTGTTTTGGCTACAAAACTTCCAGCTATTCTCCCCTCCCTATCCCTCAGCTCTAGTGTGTCAGCACTGAAGCCTCAAAATGCCCGTGGTCAGGTCAGTTTCAGGGTTAATGCACTCAGAATTCCCCAGCCAGTCATGCTGAAGTCCAAAAGTTTGGACTGTTGCCAAGTTTGCAGACCCCTGGGCTAAATGTGGACTTTGGGGCTTGTCCACCCAAAAGCTTTAACCAGCTCAATGACTTATTCACACAACAGGCTAAATTAGGACAGAGGAATCTTCCTGCCCCAATGGGATTGGCTTGTCTCACTCGTTCTGGCAGAGGGCCTATTGTAGACCCCACCAGACAAGGAATTTCAGCCGGCAGATTCAAGAAGCAGATCTTTTGCTTCTCATCCAAGAAGCTTCTTCAGTGAAATGTGAACTAAAGAAGTCTCTTGGATGTGAAGCGAAACATTTTCAAGGGGAAAAAAAAAACAAGAAAATCCACTTGCCTTTTGGAAAAGCACCTTTGGGACAATTGTGACCTGGAGGACTGAGAATTTCTACAGACGTCTTGTCTGAATCCAGCTCCTGCATTGTATGAACACATGCAGTTGGATGCACAATTTGATAAGTCATGACTTAGTCTGTTACACTCACTTGGTAATTCAGATTGCCTCATCTAAGCAATGGCCGATAGTCTGACTTCACCCATTGCACTAAACTATAAGTTAATGGTTCACATAGCATTCTAAAGCCCCAAACTATATTATGGGTTAGTTTGCTGAATGAACCAGCCACAATAGTGAGAACAGTCAACCCATGGAATAGCAGTTGCCTTTGGAAGTTGTGGGAGCTTCATCCCTGGAGGCTTTCAAGAAGAAACAGCACTGTCAGAAAGTAGGGTCTCCTGCTTGGGCAAGGGGGTTGGACTAGATGACCTACAATTTACAACTCTGTTAATCTCAAAAAAAAAAAAAAAACCCATCTGTCAGATTCAGGCTGACATTTCCAGCACGTCTTAGAAAGCCCAGAGAGTGACCATGGGACATTCTGAATCCAAAGCAAGCGCTGGAAATGTGAATTTCCAGACTCCTTCTGATAAAAATGTGATCAGAAAAATATTAGAATGTGCAGAAATGAATAGATTAACACTTGCAATTAAAGAAAAGGAGCAAACTGATTATTGTAAGGTATAGGAACTATTTTATCGATGGCTAGAGGAAAAAAAATGAAATCTAGAAAGAGTGAATAAATTAGTGAAATACAGAAAATATGTGACCAGAATTAAACATGTTTGTGATGATCTGGGGCGTGACACAAAAGCAGCAAAGTCACAAAAGTAGGTAAAGTCCCTTTAATACCTCCAACTTGGCCCCCAATGTCCAGTTAATCACTCCGCTGGAGGAAAAAAATCCCCCAAGAACAAGAATTTTTTGTCTTCCCCAAGAATTTCTCCCCCAAGAATTTCTTTAAAAGGAAGAAATTCAGTCTGAGCCAAAGTACATATAAATTATAAATAAAAACCAACACAAACCACGCTGCAGCAAATTAATGAGACAGGCAGGATAAGGAATTGCAGACTTCAAAAGATAATGAAAACACACACTGTTGGGAGGGACCCGCAACCCATATAAGACTTCACAAACAAAGATAATTCATGCTTTGCTTCAGCAAGGTGCTATGCACAATTTCCCTTTTCAAACACTGTTTTCCCAGCTGCAGCTAATGAAGGAATCAGGGCCCTTTCCCCCTCGTAAAACATGGAACTCACGTTGCTCCCTTCTCCGTTCCTCCCTGCATGCCCTAGGTGGGCCTGGGTGTTCCTCTGAATGCTCAGCCAGATTGTGCCTTCCCCAGTTTCTTCCACAGCCACGGAGCCACACTCCCACTCCCTGTCAGCGCTCGATCTCCCCCTCGAATCAGATTCCAACAGGGGCATGACAATGTGAAGAAGAGGAGTGTTACAGTAATAGAGATATTATGTATATTAATAAGATAAGAATAGAGAATTAATACTAAAGTCATGAACATGGATGTCAATTTTAATTTTATGGCACAAGATATTGCACCCAGACAACGTACCGTTAAATGGAAGATGAACTGTATGTACTTCAAATAAAATTGAAATAAAAATTTACAAAAAAAAAAAAAAAAGGGGGGGAACCATTGAGCATCTTCTTCTTAAGCACTTCTACAACTTATGAACCCTCCAATCCCTCCCACTGCACACCCCAAACCATCCCTTGTGAATGGAAGGGGGTAAGCCCTCTCTCCGTGGCTCCTCTTGGGCCAGGAGAAGTAGAAGCAGAGCTCGGCCTACGAAGCTCCCTGGTTTTCCCTCTCAGCAGCTGCTCTGCTAGTGCCCTCTTTGCCAAAGCATTTCTCCCAGCTGCTGGGTTAGGATGGGAGGGCTGCGCATCTCCGGAGTGGTGGAAAGATGCCAGAGGAACAGCAGACAATGGCCAGCAGTGTCAAGAATGAGCTTCCTCAGCCAAGCACTTGCTCTGGCTTTTTATCAAGCTTTAGAATAGATGAGCTGGCCGTGGCTTTTATTGACTGCAAAGAAGAAACCTCGAGCACTTTCAATGGAGCAGTTCAGGGGCCCACGTGGCTTCCTTTAGCCTTGTCCCCCCTTGTCCCAAATTGTTTGGGGACCAAGCCCCCCCCCTTCTTCTAGGCAAGGCAGGGTCTACCCCTCCCAACACATCGGTTCCCCTTTCCTTCTGGAACCTCAGGGTTTCCTCCCTCCTTGAGAACTGGGGCCTTCATTCCTAGCCTGGGAAGATGGTGAGATTGGTCAAGGTTGAGCTATGTCATGCTTGCTGTCGGACTCTTTTTGAAATTTGCTTGGAAGTACTCTTCAGCCGTTTGAATGCATGGTTTGTTTATCTAATGGCTTGCGGAATGCCCCCAAATTGATTGAGGAAACCATGGTTTGTGTACCATAAAGGCTGGGTTCACACACAACATGCAAAGTCGAACCTTATGATGTGAGGTAATGAGTCAATTCAGCACTTTCCTTCCTTCCTCCCTTCTCATTGCTCCTTCCTTTCTTCCTCTCTCTCTTCTCATCACTCCTTTCTTCCTTCCTTTCTTCCTTCCTTCCTCCTCATCACTCTTTCCTCCCTCCCTCCCTCCCTCCCTCTCTCCTTTCCTTCTCTCAATGCTCCTTCCTTCCTACCTACCTTCTTTTCTTCCTTTCTCCCCCCTCCCTCCCTCCCTTCCTTCTCTTGTCACTCCTCCCTCCCTTCTCTCATCATTCCTTCCTTCCTTCCTCCCTCTCTCTCTTCCTTCTCTCAATGCTCCTACCTTCCTACCTTCTTTTCCTCCTTCCTTCCTTCCTACCTCCCTCCTCCCTTCTCTTGTCACTCCTTCCTCCCTCCTTGCCTCCCTTCATTTTCTCATCACTCCTTCCTTCCTCCCTCCCTCCCTTCCTTCTCTCAATGCTCCTTCCTTCCTACCTACCTTCTTTTNTCATTTTCTCATCACTCCTTCCTTCCTCCCTCCCTCCCTTCCTTCTCTCAATGCTCCTTCCTTCCTACCTACCTTCTTTTATTCCTTCCTTCCTTCCTTCCTCCCTCCCTCCTCCCCTCTCTTCCTTGTCACTCCTCCCTCCCTCCCTTCCTTCTCTCATCACTCCTTCCTTCCTTCTCCCACCCCTCCCTCCCTCCCTTCCATCCTTCCTTCTCTCCTCTCCTCCCCTCTCAACTCTCTTGCCCTTGCCCTCCCTCATTCCCTGACTAGATGACCACAACCCCAAAACCAGAGTCTTCTGAACTTCTTAATACTCTCCCCAAAGATAGTAGGACTCAAAGCATTGATGCCATTATCCTGCCTTATTAACCTGCCCTGCCTGGATAAGCAGAGAAGAATCAGGATTTAGGGAATGCCATCTCCAAAGACCCACATTTCTTGAAACTTGGCCCAGTCAAGTGGTCAGTGGTGCTGTCACAGGAATCGGTTTGTGCAGTGACTTTCATTTCCCTTCTTCCCATAAGAGAGGGCTGGACTGCCTCTTTCCCTCTCTACTCCTCACCATCAAGGAAAGATTGAACAAAACGGGATCTATTAAGAGCTGCTTAGGGAAGGAGCGGGCGGACTGAAAACCCATTGCAAGGTCTGATGCTCCTGTCCTGAATCTCTATTTGCAGGAGAAATACAGCTTACTACCAGCCAATCAATTACCATTAATAACATTGGAATTCTCTTAGCAAGTTGACTGGATAGAGAAGTAATCTACTGTCTTTCACCTAAACAGATTGTAGCGAATATAAAAACATTAGGGACTATTTTTAATGTTCGTTATTAGTTCCCCATCAGAAGAAAGGTAGGGAGATACATAGGAAGGTGAAGATGAATAAGTGAAGAAGAAGGTGGCTTTCGGGGGATTAAACATCAGTAGATTTGTTGCCTGAATAATAGTGGGTTGTGGCGAGATCTGAAGTAGTGCAGGGAGAAAGTATTTGTTTGTTTCAATTGCTTCATTTGCTAATGCTTCGATTCCAGCCCATGAATGTTTGCTATTCTCAGGCAAAGATTGTGACATGAATCCACCTCCAGATTCTGCCTTCTAGCAAGTCAATAGCTGCATTCATGCAACCTGGAAAAGAACATCAACTTTAATAGAACAACTGTGACAACAACAAAAAAGCAAAGATAGTACCAATAGTAATTGGTGCCTTGGGTGCAATCCCCAAAATAACCAGAACACCCACTCAAGAAAGCACCATCGGCATTGACAAAATCCCCATCGGTCAATTGCAAAAGGCGGCTTTGCTTGGAATAGCTTACATCCTGAAATGGTATTTTTAACACCATCAAACCGCAACCTCTGCCAATCTGAAGTTCTATAGTAAATGTGATAGGTGAAACAAAAATGCCAAACCCAGTATAAACAGTTAGCTGGAGAAAAATAGATGTGTTTTTTTTAATCCATCCCATAAAATTAATCCACAACTTAGCAACCAAACCTATAAGCAAATAGTAATAATTAAGAGACTGGAGGCTAAAATATATAAAGAAAGGTTGTGGAATTGGGTATACCTAGTTTAATGGGGGGAAAAAAGGACTTGAGGTGACATGATAGCAGTGTTCCAGTATCTCAAGGGTTGCCACAAAGAAGAGGGAGTCAAGCTCTTCTCCAAAGCACCAAAAAGCAGGACAAGAAGCAATGAATGGAAACTAACCAAGGAGAGAAGCAACTTAGAACTAAGGAGAAATTCCTGGCAGTGAGAACAATTAACCAGTGGAACAACTTGTCTCCAGAACTTTTAAATGCTCCAACACTGGAAATTTTAAAGAAGAAATTGGACAGCCATTTGTCTGAAATGGTATCGGATTTCCTGCCTGAGCAGGAGGTTGGACCTGAAGATTTCCAAGATCCCTTCCAACTCTATCATTTTATTTATGTGTTAACTGAGAGCCAAGCAAATCCAACTATCAAATCTACAGTAGAGAAACACACAAATCATTGCCCGTTGCTTCCCTGTTGTGTCAGCTCTTTGAGTAGACCCAGTTAACAAACAGGCACAGAAAAGGTTGCAGGAAATGCTTTTTACTGGAGTAAGAAGAGAATCTCGAAAGCCTGCAGAAGTGTCTGTCGGTCTCATGCCTAACAAAATCAAGGGGAACTTACTTTGAGTTTCTTTCTCACTTTTTCTCTTACTCAGAACCAGATAACCTTTTCTGCAAGCCCCAGCACCACCTTTATCACTAATGGCCTCTCCTTTCCTCACTTTTCCCAGGATCAAGTTCTCTGTTTTCTTTTATGTCAGTGATTTTCAAACTTGGAAACATTCAAAATTTAAACTTTAAAAATTAAGAGTTCCCTGCCCTTTGATCCCGAGCCCCCACAAAAAAATCTGGCAGCCCTTGTTTCCATGGATTCATTAGCTGACCTCAATTCTCTTACAAAGGGGTTTTCTTGAAAACTGGCAAAGATTTATAAAATTTTATCTTCTTCCCTGAAAGGCAATTGCAGCGTTCTATTTCACCTTTTCCATCCTTCCATTTTTCTCATGTTATATTCTCTCTGTCTCTCTATCTTCTCTCTCTCCTCCTTCCTCTCTTCCCTCTCTCCCTCTCTCTCCCTTTCTCTTTCCCTCCCTCTTCCCTCTCCTCTCTCCCTCCCTCTTCATCTCTCTCTTATCTTTTAAATCTTCCCATGAGGAAGGTATACCTCAAGGTATGGTCAAGAATCAAAATGGTAACCAGTATGGTATGATCTTTGTTATGTCCTTTGCCATCTTGACTTAACCCTCTCCTAGTATCCATTTTTTCCCCTGATATTTTGGGTCCTATTTTTAGGAAGCAATGGGCAATTTGGAAATTCTATGTTAATATCACTCCTCAGAGCTTTATCCATAAGGAAGGATGGGTAGGTATCGCTTGCTCATTGACTTATGGCCAAATGAAAAAGGCGAATTGTTCTTGCTCTGTTTTTGATTGACAAGGGTGGCTGTTGCTTTTTGGTAAACAATCCTGACTGGACCATCATATCATGGCTAATGGACTTCCTGCTTGGGATGGAGTGGGACAGAGGAACCCTTGCAAACATGCTATTTCCAGTAGTTACTTGTTCCTTGCACTCTGGTCTTGAAATCAGGGCTGCTTATGTCTGTGAAACATCATTATCAATCAGAAATAAACCAATTGTTTACCTTCTCTTGCACATGGTTACCAGGAAAGCTGTTCCCAGGACAATTGATGTTTATATCATGCAATACAACAAACCCTACTTTACAAACTGTCATGTCGAAGCCCAAACCATGGTGAACATAATTCAGCCAAGTGCGCTATATGCATCAGATGGTCATGTCAAGCAGTTTGCTTGCTTTTATTGAGTTTGAGGGAAGTTAGCTGCCATGTGCAAAAATTTGATGCATTCCTTCACTCAAATTAATTGAAGGATCAAATTCACCAAATTCTAACCATCAGAGCTCAGTACCTCCTAGTTGACATTGGCAAGGGATCGTAGGATGCTGCAACCACAGCTTGGCCAACAGAGATGTCATCTCCAGGATGATGTTCTGGGAAGTCCATGTTCCACCCATATCTCCTATCATATATCTGCTATCGAGACATCTGCTGCAGATAAACATCCCATAAGACACATCAGCAGCTGCTGCCTCTTATTAGACCTCCCAGAGGCAAGAGAGTTTCTTGAATCAGGATCTCCCAGGGTGAACAATTTGGCCTTGTATCATCTAGGAAATATCTCTTGGTAATTCCTTCTTGGCCTCCTCCTTCCCAGATTTCTGAACCGGTGCTCCTTCAAGAGATGCCTTCAACTTTTGGAGGTTGCAGCTGTATAAAGAGAAGGCGGCCAACTCATCCCAGACTGGAGGTGGAGGGTTGTGACTCAGGCAGGATAATAAAGAAGATCAGAGGCAAAGGAAAAAAAAAATCATGAGCCAGACAGTTGCAGCAACGTGACAGAGGAGGGTGCAAGGGGATGTGGGTGAGCAGATAGATAGAGAGATAGAGATAGAGATAGAGATAGAGATAGAGATAGAGATAGAGATAGAGATAGATAGATAGATAGATAGATAGATAGATAGATAGATAGAGAGAGAGAGAGAGAGAGAGAGAGGGAGGGAGGGAGGGAGGGAGGGAGGGAGAGAGAGAGAGAGAGAGCTGCTGCCTTTCAGACTTACACTGTCTTCCTTCTTTCCTAGAGCCTCATCTCCGTTTGCCATAGCACACCAGCTGGAAATGGTGGGAAGGCATCCCCTTTCTTTGTACTCCTTCAAAAAATGGTGACTCACCCCCAAAAAGAGCAAAAAAAGTTTGCAACGAGATCTCATAAATTAGATAATCTGCACAGGGAGGGAAGGAAGGAAGGAAGGGGGAGAGGGAGAAAGGAGAGAAGGAGAAGGGAGAAAGGAGAAAGGAAGGAGGAGGAGGAGAAAGAGAAGAGGAGAAGGAGAAGAGGAGGAGGAGGAAAGGTTGGGAAAGGGAGAAAAGGAAAAAAAACAACATGGTATTATATTGGCTATATTGGGGTTATAACTGAAAAAATAATAATAAGCTGACAGTTTGTATGGCAGGATATCTTTGGGCAGGGTATTAAGAAGTCCAGAAAACTCTGGTTTGTGGTCATCTAGTCAGGGAATGAAAAGGGGGGAGGGGCAGAGAGGGAGGGGAGGAGAAGAGAGAGGTGAAGAGAGAGAGAGGAGGGGAGAGGNAGGAGAAGAGAGAGGTGAAGAGAGAGAGAGGAGGGGAGAGGAAGAGGGGGAGAGGAGGAGGAAAGGAGAGGAAGAGGGGAGGAGGAAGTGCTGGTGCCCTTCTCTTATCCAGCAAAGTTGGTCATGCTCCAACTGGCTTCAAGTCTTCCCTTCTCCCTCCCCAGATTCCTCTCCAGCCTTACATTCTCCTTTTCAGGAGAATGTAATCCTACTTCACAGCAAACAGACCCAGTAAGGCCCATGCAACACACAAACGCCCAGAGAGGGAGGAGTGGGGGCATTTTTCTGCTTCTTCTCAAGGGGCAAAAGAGACCTGCCACACCCTCCCACCCTCCCACCCCATTTTCCCTGCAGGAGTCCCCCCCCTCTTCTTCTCAGACCCTCCCAAAGAGATGGCAAAGGGGGGGGGGGACGGACCCTTGTAAGGCTGGCTTGCTTGCCCGAGAGCAGGGAATCTGCCTGCTTCAGCCTCTCGCCCCCCACCACACACACACACACACACATACGCTCCCGCCTCCCCCAAATTTCCACCAATGGCAGAAGCAAGGATGATGTCATGTCTCCTCCTTCTCCTCTCTCCCCCCCCTCCCTCCCAGGAGCTTTCCACACTGTTCTGGATCAAACCTGCCTGACACTTGGAGCAGCTGCTCCTGCATCCCTTCTGCGCTGCACCCGTTGCTTCTTTCCTTTAGCCTGTCTCCCAAAGGCTAAAAAACGAGAGAGAGAGCCAAAGGTTTGAAGCACCAGGGAGTCCTCGGTAGTACGACCGCAGAGAAGCCCCCAAATGTCCATGGCTAAGCCAGGCAATCGTGGAGTAGAGTCTTGACCCCGTTTTACGACCTTTTTTTCTTGCCACCACAGCGCAAGCGAATCGCGGCAGCGGTTCTTATAACAGGGTTGTTCAGGGAATATGGGCTTCTCCGCCAACTTTGCTTGTTGCAAAACAAACAAACAAAAACATTGCAGCGACCCCGGGACACTGTAACCGTCCTAAGTACAGGTCCATTGTCCAAATTTGGATCGTATGATCGTGTGGGGATGCCACATCGGCTATAAATGTGAAAAATAGCCATAAGTTCATTTTTCTCAGTGCAGTTGTAACTTCTAAGAGTCACTAACCGAATTGTTGCAAGTCAAAGAATATTTGGTCAAAGCTCTGGAAAAGAAGATAACTTCTCTTTCTCTCTTTGTCTCTCTTTTTCTCTATCTCTCGTTCTGCCTCTCTTTTTTTCTGTCCATCTGTTTCTCTCTCTCTCTTTCTCTCTCTCTTTTTCTCTTTTTTCTGTCCATCCGTTTCTCTCTCTCTCTCTCTGTTTCTCTCTCTTTCTCTGTCTCTCTCTTTTTTCTGTCCATCTGTTTCTCTCTCTCTTTCTCTCTCTTTCTCTTTTTTCTGTTTATCTGTTTCTCTCTCTCTCTTTCTGTCTTTCTTTCTCTTTCTTTTTCTCTTTTTTCTGTCCATCTGTTTCTCTCTTTTTAGTCCAAGCTACTGCTCAAGCAGGAGTCCCCATACCATTTCAGACAAATGGTTGTCCAATCTCTCCTTAAAAACCACTAGTGTTGGAGCGCCCACAAAGACAGAATGGAACTGCTGAGGAACACTTTGGCAATCCAAGAGCATCACAAACCCATCTTTGGGTCTCAATAGCACACCTTCTCCTCCGTGTCACAACTGGACATCCTCCATGCCTGCATTCCTCTACCCCCTTTGAGTCTGTGCACTCAGCTCCTGAAATTCAGCCACAGCCAATCATTTACCAACAGGTCTGCAACCTGAAATCTTGGTCAAGCAACACTTTAACCTGTAAGACAACCTGCTTTGTTTTGGCTCTCCGCGTTGCTGGATCCAGGCTTTGCAAGCTATAAACTATGGTGCATGTATTAGCATGTTGGCTGAAGCTAGCCCCTTGCGTCTTATTCACTAAATCACAATTAAAGCCCATAGTGGCTGTGTGTGTGTGTGTGCGTGCGTGCGTGTTTCGTCTTGTCCTTTCCCGCAGGCAGTGAGAGCAACTAAATATCTTTTGCATGAAAAAATACAGTTTTGTTGAATTTCCTAGCATTAATAGGTTGGGAATTTATCATGGTTCATTGCAGATAACTGTAATGAACTGTAACTCTCTGTCTTTTCAAAGACACAGGCTAAGAAGCTATCGCCAAGCCATGCTGCAGCACTAATGCACACTGCATCACCCCTCCTGGGGCTGCATTTGGGGTGAGGGCAGGACATAAATTCAATTCCTGACTGGCTGCCCACTTCCTCTCCCTGTGCACTCAATGAGGGAAAATCATGTTGCTCCAGTAAGTAAAAAGAGGGGATTTCAACTGGCGCTGTAAGATGGATTTTGACAGCGTTGAGATCACAAGGCCCATCAACATTGGCAGGGCAAACCTCTGGGGCTTAAATGAGGGCCAACCCCACTCCATATGAGCACTGATGAGCACTGCCAAAAAAGCCAGCTGCCAAAAAAGCCAACGCAATGCTAGACTGCGTTAACAGAGGGATAGAATTAAGATCACGAGAAGTAATATTACCACTTTATGATGCCTTGGTAAGACCACACTTGGAATACTACATTCTGTTTTGGTTATCACAATTTTAAAAAAGTTGTTGAGACTCTAGAAAGAGCACAGAGTAAAACAAATGAGAAGATTAGAGGGCCAGGGGCTAAAATATATGAAGAACAGTTGCAGGAACTGGGCATGGCTAGTTTAGTGAAAGGAAGAACTAGAGCTGACATAATAGCAGCATTCCGATATTTGAGGGGCTGCTACAAAGAAGAGGGAGTCAAGCTATTCTCCAAAGCATCAGAAGGCAAAATAAGAAGCAATGGATGGAAATTGAACAAAGAGAGAAGCAAACTAGAATTAAGGAATAACTTCCGGACAGCAGGAATAATCAACCAGTAGAACAACTTGCCTTCAGACTGGAGCTTTTTAAGAAGAGGTTGGACAGTCTGAAATAGTGTAGGATTTCCTGCTTGAGGAGGGAGTTGGATTAGAAGACCTCCAAGGTCCCTTCCAACTCTGTTATTCTATTTTACTGATGATGTCCCATTGTTCTGTGGTTATGCAATCAAAAATGCTTGTCTACCCAGCATTATCACAGTGTCATGACCTCTGGATGGTCATTGTTTCCAAGAACATTGGTTGAAAACCTACTGAGGCTGCTCCGATGCATGTTGCTACTTCCCTTTTCCTTGTGACCAGCTGTCTGCAAGGAGTATAAATCCTTCCATTCCCCACCACCCTGCCAGAGCTGAAGAAGCTTCTTGAATGAGAAGCAAAATGTCTTCAGAGAAAAATCATAAAGCCCAGTTGCTTCCTGAAAAAGCACTTCTGGGGTTCCCTTCGAATAAATATTTATATATAAAATCTTTTTAGCAAGGCAACCATTTTGACAATGGATTGAAGTACTTGACTTGGTGGTAAGTGGGATTCTACCGGTTCGGACCGGTTTGCGCAAACCGGATATTAAATTTGCATCTTGTTCGTCAAACCGGTATTTGAACTGACCGACTGACCCCACCTGCCCCTCCCAGGAGTCTCCACAAGGCAGGTAAGTGCAGGGTCCATGTTGAGGCTCTGGGAAGTGGGAAAAATGGGCATTCTGGAAGTACCAGAAGTCCAGAAATGGGCCTGTTTCTGGCTTCCAGAAGGCCTCCAGAGCCCGGGGAAGGCTATTTTCAACCTGCCAGAGGCCTGAAAGAAGACTCTGGACCCTGGGGACTCTGAAAAACGGCCCTCCCGGAAGTTCCGGTAGGCCATGCCCACCAGGGCCATGCCCACACCCACCCAGCAACTGGGCAAGGAACCAGTTGCTGGGATTTTTGAATCCCAGCCCTGGGTAAGATCCACATCCCTGCACATGTTCAAGTAGAAATTACACAGCCACCTGTCATGGATGAACCATAGTTTCAATGGCCTCTTCCAATTCTAAGATTCTAAGGTGGCAAATAGCAATAGCATTTAGATTTATATACCATTTCATACTGCTTTCCAGCCCTCTCTAAGTGGTTTTCAGACTTAGCAACTTGCCCCTAACAATCAATGGGTCCTCATTTTACCCACCTCAGAAGGAAGGCTGAGGCAACCTTGAACCTGGCACTATTTGAACTGCCCAAATTGCAGGCAACCAGCAAGCAGCAGAATCAGCCTGCAATACTGCACTCTAACCATTGTGCCACGGCAGCTCATGATAGAGGCTGGTTTCTGTTGTCTTTATATTGCCAAAATGAAGGAGATCCAAAGAATGTTTTCTGCGTTATGAGCCCAAACTACCTGGAGAATGTCCTGTATTGTGACTGCTAGCCTGGATCTAGGGCAGGGATGCCAGTATTTTGATCAACTGTTCTCATCACTTCTTTTGATATCTCAAAACTGAGCTGGCAATGATTTTCCTTGTTTCACTTCTGGGCATTTTCACTGTGCAGGAAAGGAAAAAAATATAGGTATTGTCAAACCACCAGAGAAGAATATCCTTGGCCAGTGGTGGGATTAATTTGTTTTTTTACTACCAGTTCTGTGTGCGTGGCTTAGTGGGTATGGCTTCACAGACTTGGCAGAGGAATTCCCATTCCCAGCCCAGCCCACTAACCTGCTTTCCAGCTCCGTTCTCCTGTGCAGGGTAACCAAAGAAAAGCCAACTGATCAGCTGGGACTCAGGAGGCAGAGAATAGATGGGGCGGGGTCAGTCAGAGGTGGTATTTGCTGGTTCTCCAAATTATTCAAAATTTCCACGACTGGTAGTTCTCCAGAACTGGTCAGAACCTGCTGAAGACCATCTCTGCCCTTGGCAGCCTTCATAACCATGAACTTCTGATCAAATTAACTTTCTGAGTTAGGTTTATTTGGGAGGGGGGATTGTAACTTCAAAATCTAACTGGACTGGTTCCCATGGATGTCTGTCTGGCCATTTTGATGGATGTAATCACACACACACACACACACACACACACACACACACACACACACACACACANCACACACACACACACACACACACACACACACACATTTAATGATGCAACTAATAAACATGGTCTCCCCCTACTGGTTGAATTCCATCACAGCTTCTTCCTCCAAGCCAGGATATTGGAAAGTTAATATGAGAGTTTTTCATTCATTGACTGAGCTAGAAAACGGGTGAAAAGATGATCAGAGAGATGCAGGGGCTTTTTTCAAATTAACAGAATAACAGAGATGGAAGGCCTCCATTGCAAAGGGGCTTATACTGAATAAATCTGTAATGTCAATTTCTACTCCAGAGCATGGATGTCGACACTCTGGGTTGATTCAATAGCTTCCAGTTGGATGTATGTTGCTCCAGAGAACCTAGATAGTTTGCTCGGGAAAATGTGATCCAGGGGTCTAACTTGCCTTTGCACCAGATCTTCAGTATTTGTACAGCTCTTACATATTTTGATTTTTGCCCCAAACAGATCCAAGATAGATAAGTAAGATAGTATGATCTGATGACTCTTGCTATTATTTCTATCTATCTATCTATCTATCTATCTATCTATCTATCTATCTATCTATCTATCTATCTATCTATCTATCTATCTATCTATCTATCTATCTATCTATCTATCTATCATCTATCTCTACCTATCTACCTATCCAACTTCTATTCTGATCTCAAACAAGTGATCCTGCGTGGCAAAGAGTCATAAAATGATTAAAAATAGTTACAATATGGAATAAAATTAAATGTATATACAGAGAAAAAAAGTCACCACAGATTTCAATATAGCCAGGAAATAGAGCCATTCACATCCTTGGGGCCCCAGGCCTGGATACAAAGCCAGGTTTTCAAGGCCTTATAAAGAGCCAACTGGGTTAGGGAGGATCATGTAAATGGAGAATGTTTTAGTGGCTTCAGCAGAGAAGATAGGTCTCCTGGTTCTCGCCAGGCCGACATTCCTTGACAAGATCCATAACATCCCCAACCTGCTTGAATTGGACTGGAAAAAAATGGTCCCTTGAGTCACCTGGTCCCATGCCATGAAGGGCTTTAAAGGGGACAATCCAGAAGTAGTATTCAGCAGGTTTTGACCAGTTCTGGAGAACCAGAAGTAGAAATTTTGAGTAGTTGGGAGAACCGGCAAATCCCACCTCTGACTGTCCCCGCCAACCCCATCTCTTCTCTGCCTCCCATTGAGTCCCAGCTGATTGGCTGAGTCTTCTTTGGTTGCCCTGCAGAGGAGAATGGAGCTGGAAAGCAGGTTAGTGGGGTGGGGAGGGAAGGGGGATTTTGCAGTAACCTTCCTCCAGGAATTTTGCAGAATCCTTCCCCTGCCATGCCCACCAAGCCACGCTCACAGAACTGGGAGTAAAAAAAAATTGAATCCACCACTGGTACAACCAGAACCTTGTCTTGTACTCAGAAACACCCAAGAAAGCAACACAGTTCCCATAGTTGTGGTGTTTTGCGGGTTGAAATTCGACACTATCCTGAAGCTGCATTTGGTACCACTTGAAACTTCCAAATGCTTTTCAAGAGTATCTCCATGTAGATCTTCTTGCAGTAGGTCACAAGAGGTCATGAGTGACTGTAATAGAGCCTCCTGCTCCATTGATGGGCGCCACTGAGGCACAATTGATTCCTCAGACAGCTGAACTGCACCCAGAAGAAGCCTTGGAGATATTTCCACCTCCGACTGTATAACTCGTACAGATCTCTGCCCAAGAACGGGGGTTGTTCAGAGGATCTAGTTCCAAAACCTTTTGGGTGCAGGACAACTGATATACCCAACATGATTAATAATACAAGCAGGTATGGCTGTGCTAGCCAGGATATGGTTACCAGAGGAACAATTCTCTGGCCCAGCTGGATTGCAGAGCAAATTCTAGCAGAAGGAGGCCACTGATGAAGGACCATGTTTCAGTGCTGGAAGAAGTAGTATTCTTGTGCAAGAAATAGTCTTTGGCAAAAAAAAAAAAAAAAAAAAAACCCGAAAAGTTACTCTAGGGAAGTGGTGGTGAACCTTCATGCTGTGGTGTGCTGAAATGGGCCCTTTTTTTGGCTTCCAAAGGCTGCAGAGGCTTTCCTTGAGCCCCCAGGAGGGCAAAAACGGCCTTTTCCAGACTCAAGAGGCCCTCCAGAGGTATTTGCCCATTTTTTGGCCTCCCGAGGCTGCAGAGACGCATCTCTCGAGCCTCTGGGAGGCTGAAAAAGACCTCAAACGGGCCGAAAACCAACTGGGAGGTGCGCACATGTGTAGCGCAGGTAAGTTTGGTTGGGGCTCCCATGCCTACACAAATGGCTCTGCATGCCACCTGTAGCACGCATACCATAGGTTCGCCATCATGGCTCTAGGGCTAGTTGTCTATTGAAGAGAAGAAGACAACAAACACAACTAACCCTCTCAAGTTAACTCAGAGATTCCTTTATTAGGAGCACCAGCAGCCCTGGCAAAAAGTTTCTCCCTCAACAACTTCAACCTCAAACTATCTACCGCCGACCTCACCCCATTTCGAAGAGGTCCTTAAAGGGAGCATGCATAAGCGCACCAGCGTGCCTCCCGTCCTTGTCTTACTGTCCCCATTTATCTGTATTTACTTTCTTTGTTCCTGTTTCTGTTCATACTTATGCTTGTTATCTTGTACATGTTTGGCAGACAAATAAATAACATCTATCTCCATCCCCTGCTTTTGATCTCCAGAACTAAGGTGGTAATCAGCAGGTTCTGACCAGTTCTGGAGAACCAGTAGTGGACATTGTGAGTAGTTCGGAGAACCGGAAATCCCACCTCTGACTGGCCCCGCCAACCCCGTCAATTCTCTGCCTCCCAAGTCCCAGCTGATTGGCTTTTGTTGCCCTACACAGGAGAACGGAGCAGGTTCATGGGGTGGGGAGGGAATGGGATTTTGCAGTATCCTCTCCCTGCCACACCCACCAAGCCACGTCCACAGAACCGGTAGTAAAAAAATTTGAATCCCACCACTGGCTTCGCCTAACCCTAACCAACAAATGGCTATTACTGTTCTGCTCACCCAATCAAACTTTTCCCTGGTTCTTTGCCACTCCTGCCATGCGTAGCCTAGACTTATGCAATTTGTCCCGAGAGAAGATAACACAAAGCTACATAGGGTAGAGTTTGACGTGCCAGGGCTGGATGAAGATGTCAAAATTGCAGGTTTGTTCCCAAAACTCTCCTCAAACTGCATCAAAGTTACATGCAGCCCACCGTATAATATTACTTGTCCTGATTTTATTTCATTTGGAATTAAATGTGATTCATTAAATGTGTTTCATTTGTAATGAAATTAAATTTGCAATTAAATGTGAATTAAAATAGTTTGAAGGGGTTTTTTTTTTTGGTCACCTTCTCTTCTTTCCCCCCCTGCGTGATGCCCAGATGCCAGGTATGAACCTTGGCCTAGAAAAAAAAAAATGCAGCCATAAGNCCCCCCTGCGTGATGCCCAGATGCCAGGTATGAACCTTGGCCTAGAAAAAAAAAAATGCAGCCATAAGATAGAAAAATAGTCTCCCCTTCTAAATTTTCTGAAATGCTAAGGAATAATAGAATCTTATGTCCAGTCTCAGAGCATCCATTCAGCCTAGCTTGCAACACCAGCATAATTTATGCAAGGTACTGAAAACATATGAATTCCAATTTCCAGAATTCTTAGTAATACATACCTGGGGTGGATGGATCAGAAAAGCTATGCCAGGAGATCCCATCCTTTGGTGAAAGAAAGAGATGGTAGCACAGACCTGGGAATTTTATGACCTCTGTGTCACATCTGTTGTGGCCCACCAGTGGCCAGCGGAGCTGGTGGCAGACTCGGTCCTGGAGTCTGGGAAAGACTCTGACAAGTGCTCTGTGTCATAGGCAGAGATGGGGCCAGGGCTGTCCGACAGTTATCAGCTGCCTTCGGAGTCGGAGATCAGTGGGGCAGAAGAACAGCTGGAGCCTGTTCCCAGTGTGCACATGAGCAGAGCTGCCAGAAGAAGGGAACAGTTAAGGAACAAGGGTCAATTAAATAAAGGTCGACTCGGGAGTAAAAGCACAGGTGGACGATGAATGGCCGCTCCCCTAAAGAATAAAAGAGGAGCGAAAGGAGAGTGGGGTTTGCAGCAGACAATTAGTTCAATTCATTAGGGTGAAGATCTGTTCCTGACTTCTTGCCAATTAATTGCTGCTACAGTGTGGCATTTGGAAGACATCGGCCTGGCAACTCTGCAAGCCTGATAAAGGTCTGTAGTTGTGAAATCTCATGAAAGACTGTTTGCCAGGACTTTGCTGGAGTGGAATTCACTTTAACCTAAATAAAAGAGGTTTTATCGGGACGAGGAGTCAGCTTCGTGATCTTGGGAAGCCTGGGTCAGAACAGTATCCATCCATTGGCTGCCCCTGCCCAGCCTTCCATAATAGCCTTAGTTTCTCATGCGACCCCTTGGGAAAACGGATTGCCCATCTCCTGTTCTAGAACATGGCCAGAGAGGAACATCTCTCCATCTCAGCAACAGGAGGGCAAGAGAAAATATTTTTTTTCAGTGGATGGAGAACCATCCCAGGCAGCTGCTCTTACGGGTTTGACAAAGACACAATGATAAACCCACTTGGAATCGGAGTTGACCAGGGAAGAAAAGGATGCCATAATTAAGCTGAATGAAGCTGTCACTAAAAACATCACTCAGGGGCTGATGGAGGGCGATGGACACAACCCCTCGTGCCTGATCCAGGTGGCAATTTGGTTCTGTGTCTGAAGAGGGGAAGGAGGGAGGCCCATCCGCTGATACTGGCGCAGCTCTTCCTTTCACTTCTCCCCCACCTGTCTCAGCATCATTACGGAAAGACACAATAACGGGAGCTCTTTGGATCTCAGCAGAAGATTGGGGGGGAAAAAAAGGTTGAGGATTGAATAGGGAGACTTCCACTTTGGTGGGGCTCCTGTTGAGCCAGCGAGATGGAGGTCATACCTGTCACCTGGATAAAAATGTGCCAGGGGATCTTGAATATGTAGCCTGCATAGGGAATACAACTATCCTGGATTGGAAGTGTCTTCCTTCCTTCCTTCCTTCCTTCCTTCCTTCCTTCCTTCCTTCCTTCCTTCCTTCCTTCCTTCCTTCCTTTCCTTCCTTCCTTCTTTCTCTTTCTCTCTTCCTTCTTTCTTTTTTCTCTTTTCCTTTCACCATCTCCTGGTGATTGGCCCAAAGCCACCCAGCCAAGTTTCATGCTAATGCTTGAAAAATCCAGATGTTATCAAAGAAAATCAGTGGCGAACAGCACTTTAGAGATTTCGGAAACAGTCTCTCCATGACTGATAGCCGCTCTACATACATTTGCAGATTCACCCGTAGTCTTTCATAAAGTGGCTGGAATTTTCAGGAGGGAGGGAGCTAAATGGCCGTACAAGTTTCTGAAGTGCATTTATGAGAAGAGAGCTGTCAGTCTTTTCAAGCTGCAAGTCCTATTCAGAAAGGCAACAAAAGGCACAGAAAGGTCATCTTGGGACTTGGCACATTTGAGAAGCCATTTAGTATATCTGGACAGAGCACACAGAGAAATGCTTAATCCAGGAACACACACAAAGGTCTTACTGCTGGAAAATAGAAGTTGGAAGAATACTACTACATACAAGTAAAGAGTATTATTATTACTATTATTTTGTATATGTAAAACTAGCTCGATACGCGTACTTCACTATAAAACTATGTGGTCAGGCTTAGTTTTTGGGGAGGAAAATAAGAGAAAAAAAATCTGCCTTTGCCTACCAGCATCCATTGGTTAGTGGATGGTGTCCTGTCAGTATGTGAAAAAGTTTAGGGCTGTTTTGAAACTGAAACAGTATTTGCTGTGTGAGCAAGAAGGAGACAGCAAGGAGCCTGGGTATGGCTGAGCTCAACTGTTCTGTACGAAAGCTGGTTGCTGCTGTGAAAATGAAACTCCTCTGCTTGTGTTTTGCATTTGGAACAGATTTCTTTTCATTTGGGGAGGGGGAGCAGAACTCCTTAGCATCAGAGAGTGTTAACAATAATAATAATATACGAAATACTAATTCTCTGATGGTTATCTGGAAAAATCCTTTCTTCGTGGATCACCTAGAAGTCAAGAGGAACATACGTGCCAAATTTCAAGTTTGTAGGTTTTACGGTTCTGGAGATTTTGTGATGACGTGTGAGTGGTATTTCGCACATATATGTGTGTGTGTGTGTGTGTGTGTGTGTGTGTGCGAAATACCACTCACACACAAACACACACACACACACACACACCACTGATTTTGCTTGGTAGAAGCCAGATGGAAAGCTTGCAAATGAGTGATCACAAGACCCAGGAACAGAAACACAATATTGTTGTCTAGCGACTGGATTTTCATCACATAACAACAACCAACCAAGATGATGAAGGGACTGGAGGCTAAAACATATGATGAACGCTTACAGGGACTGGGCCTGGCTAGTCTTGGGAAGAGAAGGACCAGGGGAGACAGGATAGTAGCTTTCTAGTATTTGAGGGGCTGCCACAAAGAGGAAGAGGGGGTCAAGCTATTTCCCAAAGCCCTCAAAGGCCAGACAAGGAATAATGGATGGAAACTGATCAAGGAGAGATTCAACCTGGAAATAAGGAGAAATTTTCTGACAGTGAGAACAATAAACCCATGGAACAGAAGTTGCCTTCAGAAGTTGTGGGACCTTTCAAGAAGAGACTGAACTTCCATCAATCAGAAATGGTGTAGGGTCTCTTGCTTGGATGGGGGTGTTGGACTAGTTGACCTACAAGGTCCCTTCCAACTCTGTTAATCTGTATCTGTATCAATGGTTGTAAGATAAGTAAAATAGAATTCCTGATGCCACCAGGCTTGAAATTTGGGGCCTGGACAATTTAGAACTATGCTGCCTATGGTCTGACCTAAGCTTAGTACACAAAATTGTCCTCTACAATGTCCTACCTGTCAACAACTACTTCAGCTTCAACTGCAACAATACAAGGGCACACAACAGATACAAACTCAATGTAAACTTCTCCAAACTCGATTGCAGAAAATACTCTCAGCAACAGTGTGGTCAACGCCTGGAACTCACTACCTGACTCTGTTGTTACATCCTCAAACCCCCAAAACTTTAACCTTAAACTGTTTACCATGGACCTCACTCCATTCCTAAAAGGTCTGTAAGGGGGCATGCATAAGTGCACCAGTGTGCCTACCATCCCTGTCCTACTGTCCCCATGTATTCGTACTCATTTATTATGTATGTACTTATACTTGTTTATACTTATATGTTTATATGTTATGTTCATACTTATACTAGTTTTTCTTATACATGCTTGACAAACTAAACTAAACTAAACTAAATAAAATAAAATAAATATATAAAAGTGCGAGGTCTACCCATATGGGCAGGAGGGTATGGGATGGAGTTAAGCAACTTCAGCTGATCTTGGAATAAAAAGAAGAGGGATCAGACAGAGAGAGAGAAATCATATCTAAACGCATTCAGATCTGCCCTTAAAAATGCTTTTAATACAGCTAGTCCTCAGTGTACAACCGGAGTTGAGCCCAACATTTATATTGTTAAGCGAGGCATCTGTTAAATGAGTTTTGCCCCATTTTATGTCCGTTCTTGCAATAGTTGCTAAGTGAATCACTGCAGTTGGTAAGTTAGTAACCCGGTTGTTAAGTGAATCTGGCTTTCCCCATTGACTTGGCTTGTCCAAAGGTTGCAAAAGAGGATCATGTGACCTGTCGTAAATATGAACTGGTGGCCAAGCATCTGAATTTTGATCACACGATCTCAGGCATGCTTGCAAGGACATTGGTGTGAAAAATGGTCATGAGTCCCTTTTTTCAGTGCCATTGTAACTTTGAGCCATCACTCAGTGAACTGTGGTAAGTCAAAGACTGCCTGCCTGTGGCTGGTAAGCCGCTGGGTCATCCCTCCATTGACATGAAGGAAAGAAGGAGCATCATCAGGGCTTTGGAGCAGAACATGAATGACAAGGGAAAGAGGTGGCCACATGGGGGAGCATTAAGGCTGACTGACATGCACTAAGAAGGCTGAGATGTTGCATGAAGACTCGCATCTACTCACACACAATTGTGGAGCTGGAGGGAACGCAAGGGTCATCTCGTCCAACCCTCCCATCTTCAGGGAATAAATTAAATTAACCTCCAAAGTGTCTGACTGGCATCGTCTTGAAATTTCACTGAACAATTGTCTCACTTAGCAATAGAAATTTGGGACTCAATTAAAGTCATAAGCCGAGGGTCTGTATAAATCCATCAACAAACCAAACCTAAGCTGGATCACCAACTCATAGAAGGGCTTGGAATAAGCATCTTTCCCATATGCTAGATGGCAACACCTAAAATTTGCATCCAGCTGGATTACTGGAAGTGTAGTCCAACATATTGGCTCCCTAGAAAGTTTCACTTTTCAGTTGTTTTTAAACGAAATCCATGATCTCTTTCCTTCTTTTCTTACTTAGCTGAGGGATGCATAGAGAGAGGCATTTCTCCCTGGGATCTGAACAGATGCACTGTACAAAACAACATTTTCTCTTACGACTCAGGCAGCCTAAGATCTTTGTGATAAAATGAAGTTTAAACCAAATAAAAACAAACGAGTTTTGCGGCTGTCTTAATCTTGGGCCTCTCTCATCATTCCAGTTTTCTGACTTGAATGTGCCATGAAATAGTCTTCAAGAGGCCTTGTTGAAAGAACCAGGATTTCATATCTTGGGCTGACCTCAGGTCACAGGCTGCCTGGAAAAGCCATTTACTTATCCAGGCACAGCATGTTAAAAAAAATAATAATCAAGGAATGGCTGGAGAATTTTGCACTTGGGGATTTGCTTTGTGGCAAGATCAAGAAATGAAATTCAACCTGTCTATTTCCTTCGCTTAACAGAGAGGTAACAGCTGATAGTTCACCCATCTCTCTTTTGTTGGTGCCATCTTTCTGGGTTTTTTCTTTATCACATTTGCTGTGAAATATTTTGCAGAATAATGCCAAGAATTCGAGGCCCGAGGGATGGATGGGTGGGTGGATGCATTTTCTTATGGACCCATTAATCCGCTGAGATCAAATAACTCATTACGCAAACAGTCTTATCTTATTCTCCTGATGGTTTGCAAGATGCAGAATTCCCAATTATTATGGCCCACTGTAGTGAGGTTTCCTAGTATAGACAATTACTAAAGCATCTTCTGACTGGCCCTTTCATCCAGGTAACTTCAGCTACTGTCACTCCTTTCACTGGAGAAATGAGAAGTCTATTTATTAGAACATAGATAAGCAAAGGTAGGGAGAGTTTAGGTCATCTCAATAAAATTCAGCAGTATAAGCAGCATAAAAAACAAACGTAGAACATACAGCGAAACATATCAAGCTTTTCTAGAGTACAGCTAGTCCTCCATTTAACAGCAGTTCCTTTAATGACTGTTCAAAGTTACAACGACATGGAAAAAAGTGACTATTTTTCACACTTACAACCTTTGTAGCAGGCCCACGATCATATGAACCCTTTGAGAGCTATGTGCAATAAAATTTAATTTTAATGTATGCTGATTAATGTACATTCAAAGTAACAATAAAGTTGTTATTCTATTCTATTCTACTCTACTCTTTATTCCAATATCTATTCTGTTCTGTTCTATTCTATTCTATTCCATTCTATTCTATTCTATATTCTATTCTATTCTATATTCTGTTCTATTCTATTTTTAATTCTATTCTATTCTCTATTCTATTCTATTCTATTCTCTATTCTATTCTATTCTCTATTCTATTCTATTCTCTATTCTATTCTCTATTCTATTCTATTTTATATTCTATTCTTTTCCTATTCCTATTCTATTCTACATTTCAATATCTATTCCATTCAATTCCATTCTTACTGTTCTATTCTGTTCTATTTTCTATTCTATTCTGCATTCTATTCTATTCTATTCTATTCTATTCTATTCTATTCGTTCAAAATTGAGATGCTTGGCAATTTGCTCATACTTACAACCTGGGTCCCAACCTGGGTCCCAAGATCATGTGATTACCTTTTGACAAGCAAAATCAATGGGGAAGCCAGCCGATTTACTTCACAACCGAGTTACTAATGTGAGAAAAGGACAACCAGGCTTTAAAGAGCTGGTGTAGGCCTCTGCCTAATTGAAGGCCTCAAATTAACGATATATTAAAGCACAGGCTGAGCTGATTTTGCAAGCCTAGCGAAATCTTTGCTAACTGTAGCTTTTCAAAACACAGAACTGCAAGACAATCAATTTCAGAGATTTTGGATCACAAATATCTGGGACACTGAGAAAAAAGGGAACTGAAAGATGGTAAATGAGTTTCCATATACGTACAAGTGGATGTTAACTGACAGTCAGTATGAGGGGAGAAGGAAGTACAACCAGTAAGATTACATACTCCTGGGTGGACTTCAGAAGAAGGGTATAAAAGAAAGGGGTAAATCTCAAATCATGGCCACTAATGGTAGCTATCCTTTCTGGAGTTAGCTGCTGTCTCTGGACCTCATTGCAATGGGTTTTATTGACAAAAGCAATGTTATGATGGCTTTTCATGTTCCAAATTGCTCATGAAATAAACATCTGATCTTAAAGTAAGCTTTATTGTTTGTGGGTTGTCTATGTTCCTCTTTTATTGGGATATTTTTATAACAGAGTATTGGGGGGAGAAAGAAAGAAAGAGAGAGAGAGAGAGGGAAGGAGGGAGGGAGAGACAAAGGGAAATTGAACTGAATACTTTATTTGGCCAAGTATTGGACACACAAGGAATTTGTCTCCAGTACAGAAGCTCTCAGTGTACATGCAAAGCAATAGAATAACAATAATAATAATGCCAAAGGTGTGGATAAAGAATAAATAAGAAAACTACAGCCACACTACATGGGTAATTAATTATACACAGACATTAGGTAGCTCTGTGAGAATTAGGTGTTTAGCAGAGAAAGAGAGAGAGAGAAGTCCAAAGAACATACAGCATGTCTTAGTATCCTTGTTCTGAAGTTTACCAGGAACTCTTCAAAAACATGTGTCTGACAATATAATCAATAAGTCCAGTCTGAAAGGCTTCCCTTTCCTCCCTCTTTTATTCATGTTTTTTGTAATGTAGATTTATTTGCGCAGTGACAAAACCCAGGAATGTTGTTAGTGAAAATTCTCAGCTATTCTGTTAGATCTTACTCATGTAAACATCCAGATCTAGTGTGTTTATTTTGTACTACTTTTGAGTACAGCTCGTGTGTCCATCAGACTCACACATATCCAGCATGGTTTGCAATTGTAACATGTCTTGTTGGGACCTTGTATCTTAATTTAACTCCAAGCGCTTAACCTTTGACTTCTGTTTATAGCTCCTTCACTTCCCACCATTGATAAATAATTGAAAGTGAGGAGCTGCTGGTTTACCTTTTAAGTATAACACAACTCCCAGATAGTCTTTATGTATTTTTAGAACAATGGTGAAGAACTATTTTCAATCTAAGGGCTACACTCGTTTATATAATCCCTTTTGAAAGCCACATGTCAATGAAATGTATCTGTAGCATCAAGTCACCCCATACTCTTTTCTCCAGCAGACACTTTTGAAATGTATGATATTAATTTATTTATTAGATTTTTTTGCCCCACCTTTATTGCTTTATAAGTAACTCAAGGCAGCAAACATATACAATACCCCTTCCTTCTCCTGTTTTTCTCACAACAACCCTGTGAGGTGGGTTGGGCCAAGAGAGAGTGATTGAGCCAGGGTCACCCAGCCATCTTTCATGCCTCAGGTGGGACTAGAACTCACCGTGGTCTGGTGATAGAAGGAGGAGGAGGAGGAAGAGGAGGTGGTGGGGGAGGAAGAAGGAGGAAAGAAGAAGAGGAGGAGGAGGAAGAAGAAGAGGAGGAGAGGAGCTGGTGGAGGAAGAACGAGGAAGGAGGAGGAGGAGGAAAAAGGAGGAGGAGAAGGAAGAAAAAGAAGAGGAGGGAGAGGAGGAGGAGA
>BHFT01019272.1:0-19438 GCA_004320025.1 Laticauda laticaudata
TCATCCCCCACGATGAAGTAGGGCACATCTATGTGTGTCGTTGGGCAGGGGGTCTGGATCTGGGAAGCCCATGATGGGTTGCGTTCCAGCCCTCCTTGAGGTGACTGGCGTTGTTATACCTGCGGCATCTGAAGCTGACCCGTTGCCTTGAAGCATCGATGTACATGAACTTGTAGTCAGCATCGACGCATGGCGAAGCAGGATGTATGCTGAAAAGCCCTTGTAGTTGGATAAGTGGACCCCGACTTGGCTGGAGCTTTGCAGGCACGTGCTTGCCATCTATGGGTCCCAACGGTGTGGGGGAAGTTCCACTTCTGATACCACTGCTCTTTCTTCCAGCCTTCTTCAGTGCAGGGGCACTGGAGGAGCTCCTCCTGGTATTCTTCGATGATGGCCTGCACCACTTCTCTGACCACAATGCTGGTGGCACCCTCCAGCCGTACTGCATGCTCCTGTACATGGTCCCGGAGGCCAGGTGTGCGCAGAGTCAGTGCCACCCTTGAGCCCAGGGTCCAGCGCTGGGCCGGAAGTTGGTGCTCTGCTTTGGTCAACGCTGGGTCTCAGCCACTCCACAACTTCGTCAAACATGGCTGGAGGCATCCTCATGAAGTTCTGGAATGCACGAGGGGTCTTCGTTCCTCAGCCTCCACCATCAGCTTGTTATACAGTCCGTACTCTGCTCTTCCGACCCACACACTTCTTGGCCACCTCCTTTTTCTTTGCGTAGAACAATGAAAGAGCCTGTAGATGGCTTCGCACTGTTGTAGAACGATGGTGGCTACCAAAGGAAGTGTGTGACGATCCTGGATGCTGTGAAGAGCAAGAGCCACATTGAAGGCTGAAAGAGGTCTGCACAGCAGGGCTGCTGGACTGAAAGTGAGATCCAGGTGAAGTTCCTCCCCCTTTTGTAGGAAATATAGGTTTTCCGCTTGGTGTCCTTTTTGCATCCTTCTAGGCATCCTGCAGACATCCTAAATATCCGAGATAGGTCCCCTGCTGCGAACATTTTTTCCGTTTTAATGCTTTGTATGTGCAGCTGATCACTTTCATCCTTTCTCCGTCCGTGCTACTAAACGCTTTGTGTCCATTTCGCGTCCGTTTTGCTTCTCCCTTGTTTGTCCATTTTCCACTGAGCAGATGCAAGGTTGTGCAGGATGCGCAGCAGATGCCTAGCGGACTATAGCGGATGTACACGGATGATGACGGATGTAGGAACTTGATGTTCCCCGTATGCGTTGCGGATACAGAATGGATTGTGTTGGATACATTTTCCAGCTCAAAAAGTTTTGTGCAGCTCAAAAATTTTGAGCGGATAAATGTCAGTCGACGGATGCTGGACAGATAGAGAGGATGAAAAATGGAGGCAGTGAGTACAGAATGGAAGCATTGCGGGTAACCAATGGATGGCAAGTGTTTCTCTCCGTTTTACATCCTCTTTCCATCCGTTGGTGCTGTGTGACAGGGGCTTTAATTGCTTCAGTGTGGTTTGTGTTGTTTTTTTTTCTGTTTATAATTTATATGTATTTTGAGTTTGAATCGAATTTCTTCCTTTTCACAGCTGTTTGTGGGGGAGTTTTTTCTCCAGTCAATGATAATGGGACCTTTGAAGCCAAGTTGAAGGAATTAAAGGGACTTCACCTGTTTTTCTGATTTTATTGCTTTTGTATCCCACCCTGGGTCATCACACTGTGGCTCCATCTGAAGTGGTGTTGAAACCTCTGTGTTTTTACTGATGGCTTCTCTGACATTTCAGTCCAGTCCTGAAAAGACCTCTCCACAATGTGGTTCAACTGGCCAAGCCACCACTGGTACAGCAGAGTCTACTAATTCTGCACCAGCCTACTTCCTTAGTGACATGCAGAGAACTGTGAGATGAGCAGGAAATTTCATTAAGTTCCTGAAATATATCTAGATGGAATATATCTAGAAAAAGGAAAGGTCTCTCCTGCCCAATTGGAAGTCTGACATCTTCCAAAAGCGATTGATAGTTTTGATTGATTCCTATGAAATGATAGCAACTCCAAGCTTTAAAAGACAATGCCAGAGGGAAGTGTATAATAATAGTGGATAAATTGCGCACAAGACTCCCCCCCCCGCTCTTTATATTTTCTCTTTGTATCTGTCAAATGATGTATAAATTTAAACTGTCTATTCTAAACAGATCTATCAATGGGGATCACAAAGAGGAACTTGTACAGAAATGTGTGGGGCACAACACTTTTTCATTGCTACCACACTGATAAAGATCACTTTGCTATATCAGGTTAGTTTGGTACATTGACCTGAGTTTATTAGGGAAAGGGAAAAGTTCCCCTCACACATACATGCTAGTTATTTCCAGCTCTAGAGGGCAGTGCTCATCTCCATTACAAAGCCAAAGAGCCAGCACTGTCCAAAGACATCTCCATGGTCATGTGGCCGGCATGACTAAACACCGAAGGTGCATGGAACTGTTACCTTCCCACCAAAGTGTTCCCCATTTTTCTACTTGCATTTACATGCTTTCAAATAGCTAGGTTGGCAGAAGCTGGGACAAGTAAAGGGAGCTACTCTGTTACGCGGTGCTAGGGATTCGAACTGCTGAACTGCCAACCTTTCTAATCGACAAGCTCAGTGTCTCAGCCACTTGAGCCACCGTGTCCTTTTCAAGTTTATTAGCAAGATACAAATCAGCTGAAAGTCCAGAGAAAAGTCTTGAGAGTGGCATGCTATGGAAGTAGATGGAATGGGCCACCTCAGCCATCATTTCCAGCTCTCTGTGTATCGAATGTTCAATAATTTTCCAAAGTTAATTAATAACATCCAAGAAATTGTTTGTGTTCAGATCCCACTTAAGATTCAGGGAACCAAATGCCATGGTTTGATTTTGAATACAATACAGCTAGGATCTAGTGAGCTGAAGATTTTAAAAAGTACAGTCTTCAATTCATATCAAGACTGAAAAGAAAAAAGCTGGACACATTGCAAAAGCTCATGAACAAAGGGAAATAGTTCCAATTTGGGGTTGATGCTTTCTCTTTCTTTACAAGGTCTGTTAACTCTCCTTGCTTCATTCTCTTGAGGGGTTGGCCAAATATTTTTGTGCCATTGTGAGACCCTGATTTCATTGAATCACTGCCCCAATGGCATATTAAATTGGCCAGCACTATCTCTTTTGGGGGCTGCTGAACATATTTATAGCTCAAAAATGGCGAAGGAGCCAGAGGTGGTTTGATCCTAGCTGAAATGATAAATGCAAACTATTTATATGGTAGTCTTTCTAACCTTATATTGTCACTCTTGAAAAATTAATGGCATTGATCAAATTAAGATTTTAAAATATAAAATATTTTTAAAATATGCAGATCTATCCTGACTTCAGCAACTTGGAGTGAACAGCAAGGGGATGCCATTATTAGAACTCAAAAGTGATCAAATGCTGGGTTTTGCCTAATCCTGTCCCAGCTGGGATGAAAATATTCAAAGTCATTAATTCACATTATACAGTGGAGAGATTTGTAACTTAAAAACATATTCGTAAGAGAAAATCAACTTTCAAGAAAACAATTAGATTATCTTCTAAAGAGAAAATTCAGACACACACACATATTTCAGTTTTTAAAATAAGACCTTATACATTATTGAAGGGTAAATCTTTCAATTTGTGTAAAAAAAAGTCAAGGTTTTAAGCTGCCCTATTTTGATTTTGTTGTGTTTTTAGGCTTTATTAGAAATGTTGTCAGCCTTCAAGATCTTCTGCTATTGCTTTGCATCTTATCGGCTGCCATAAGTAACGGGGGGGGGGGAGGAGATAGAATAAGTTGGGAAGTGGCTGGAGGTGTTAATTCATCTGTTGTATAAATTGGGGGGGGGAGCATAAGCTAGAGTTAGGTTTCTATTTCTCGCTTCGGCTTTCTTTCTCTGCCAACTGCAACCCGATTATCAAGAATATGCCAGGTCAACGGACAAGACCCTCATCATCACCTGAAAATGCCCACATTGATTCATTATTCCAACAACTTCTATTGGAAGTGTCATTTGAACTAATTGGGGGGTTGGGACATTTCCATCATTTGTATATTGTGAATTGCGCGCCTAATTTGCTCAGATATCAGAATTCTTGGTTGCTACCACTTCACTTCAAGTAAAAGATATCTTTTCTCTAACCTAAAGAGTCTAAGTATTTCTTTCCTGGATTTTGAATGGAGCTCCGCCTGACAAATGTCATCCTTCAAGATCTTCTACTATCGCTTTGCATCTTTTCCGCTGTCATAAGAAACAGGGGGGAGAGGGAGAGTGGGATGAGTCTGGAAGTGAGCTGGAGGTGTTACATTTTTTTGTTGTGTAAATGAAGGGGGGGAAGCATACATCAGAGTTAGGTTTTCTATTTCTTGCTTAGCTTTCTTTTCTCTGCGCAACTGCAACCTGTTATCAAAGTATGCCAAGGTCAACGGACAGAGACCTTCATCATTACCTGAAGATGCCCACATGATATATTCCAATTTCTAATTGGAAGTTTCATCTGAACTATTGGGGGTGGGAACACTTCCATCACTTTGTATATGTGATTTGACGCGCCTAATTCCTCAGATTCAGAATTCTCTGGTTGCTACACTTCACTTTCAGTAAAAGATAACTTTTCTCTAAGTTAAAGAGTCTAAGTATTTCTTTCTTTGGATTTTGAATGGAGCACACACTGACATTATTCTGAATCTCACTCTACCAGCCCACCCGGAGAAAACACCCAATTTTCTTCCGAGTGGGCCTGAACATCATGTCATCTTCAACAATGACCAGGAAGATCTGGGAGCCATTGGAGGCAAGATTTCTTTGCTGGTACAGGAAGCCCAATTGCTAGCAGAGCTCAAACTGGAAGAGGATCCAGCTGTGAAGCCCAGATGGTCGGTGGGTTGGCTGGAAAGGATCCGGAGAAGGACACACACCCCCGGGATCACCACCACCCGCCGGCGTGGAAAAGAGGAGCCATGGCAAGAGAAGGAATCTCACTGAACTCAAGCCAGGAGACTCCTTGATGAAGCTTTGAACCACTCCAAGCGCTGCACAAAGGATAGTAAAGGGGAAGGGGAGTACCCAGCTAGAAGAAGCAGAGCAGCCCCCTCTCCCATAAATCAACCAGATCCAGCAGCAGCCCCAAGGTCCCTCAGCGGAGGGTGTAATTCCTGGAAGGCATAGAGCTCCTAGGTCTGCCTCATTAGAAGTAAGATACGGGGGATTTTTCCTTCGCCCAAGTTTGGAGCTATTATGAAGAATATCGGGGAGGATTTTCCTCAGCAGCCAAAGTGAGATGTGTTACCAGGGCTCTGGAGGAAACAGCTGCAAATGGATGGTGACCCTGCATAATGATAATGCTCCCAGTTGATGAATTATAACCTGTTTCATGACTGCACTGCGAGCTAGACTTGAGGACCCATTGGCAGAGCGCAAGGCGCCAGATCAGGATGAAGACCATAAATCAAGGGGCGGAGGTCAGTGGCTGACTACACCCAAGAATTTAGACAGCAGGTCATATCCGAGGCTATAGTCCCAGGAAGCCTGACAGAAGCATTTCAAGATGGGTTTAAACAAAGATGTGTACCAGAGATGCATTGCTAGAAGAGACCAAATGATGCAGATGTGGTACTTGCTGGCAGAAGAAGTGGAAATTGATTTAACCCGAAGCAGATGGTTGGGGAGGTTCTGGTTGGAGGCAAACCTTTCCCCCCACGTCCTCAAGAGATTCCCAAACCTCAGAGGGGAGGAGTGAAGGCAAACCCAACCCCTTTGCCTGTTTTCGATGAGGGAAGGAAGGTCACCGGGCTGTGAACTGCAAAGTTATAGCTGGAACCAAAAGGAGACGCCAAAGGAAGGGAAGAAAACCTGAAAAATCCCACGAAGTCTCGCGAAGCTGCACTAAAGTCGAAAGAGACGGCAGAGGTCGCCCTCCCACAGTGAGAAGAGCCAGACACCCCAGTTTACCCTGAGGAGGACGATTTCGACTCAGAAGACGACTTCTGGTAGTCCAAGCCTGGGCCTATGACCATTCGGTGAAGTTGAGGTACCACCTTCAGGGGTCGAAGGGAAATGCTAGCCCTATTAGATTCTGGGTGCACAAGGTGTATAATCAACACGGAAGTAGTGGAGAAAATGGATTTAAAAACTAAAAACCTTTAAAGGTGCTGATTTCCTTTGCCCAATTAGGTGGATCAGTGGCTGGAGTTCCCCTGCACCAGCTTTATCACGGAACCTATAGAAATGATCATGGGAGAACATGATGAGACTCTGCGCTTTATTGTGGTCCCTGGGATGGAGCAACCATTAATACTGGGATTGCCCTGGCTCCGGAAATGGAACCCCCAGGTTAATTGAGAAAGGGGTTGTTGCACATACGCACCAAGCAACAACTGAAAAAGAGGGGAGATCTCAGCCGAAGCTTCAGATTCCAATTGAAATAGCTTCCAAGGTACCCGAACCCGTGAAAGGGGAAAGAGAAAATTCCAAAAGAGTATTGGATTTAAAGGAAGTGTTCAGTGAGAAGGCCTCGGATGAGCTACCACCTCACTCGTCAACAGGCTGTGCTATTGAAATTTTGCCTGGGGTGAAGCTCCGAAAATCCAAAATTGTACTCAATGACATCACGGGAATTAAAGGAGCTGAGACTGTTTATAGGTAAAAATCTGAACATGGTTTTATCCAACCTGCTAGACCCCGGGTAGCGGCCCCTGTGTTGTTCCGTGAAAAGAAATGGCTCCAAATGCTTGGTGGTGGATTACAGAAATTTGAAGCGATTTCCGTTGGAAAACGTTGTACCCCCGCCCTTTGATGAAGGACATGTTGGCCCACCTAGCCAAGGTGAAGATTTTCAGAAGTGTTTTTGAGAGAAGCAGCTTACCCGAATTCGGAATTAAGGAGGGGATGAGTGGAAGACCGCTTTTAACTGCCCATGGGTTGCTTCAACTTCAATGTTCTCCTTTTGCGTTTTACAAGGAGGCCTCAGCTGTTAATTCATGCAGATGATCAGTTCAGGTGTAAACATGAACATTTTATACCAGGGGAGTATCTGGTTTATTCTGATTGGACATTCTTATCTACAGAAACTCTCGGATGAACATGTGATACGGTGCGGTCAGTTGACAGAAACTGTGTGCCGATAGTTGTATGTCTAATACAGTTATCCAAGTGTGAATTCCATCTAGAGAAATGATATTGGATATCGCATTCATCTTGAGGCATTAGATAATGGATCCAGAGAAAGCGCGTGCCTAATTGGATATGGGTCCACCACATACCAGAATAACAACTTCAAAGTTCTTGGGGATTGCAATTTTGTACCAGCAATTTATCCGACTTTTGCTAGAGATTAGGCAAATCCCATCACAAATGTCTTAAAAACAAAAGGGAGGTGAAGCCAAGGCCGAGTAAGCTGAGTTAAGCCGTTGAGTGGCTCCATGGGTGCAAGCAGCTTTTGAAAAGCTAAAACGGGACGTTTTGCTGCAGAACCAGTTAACTAAAGGCACCCGGATATGGAAGCTCTTTTCGTGATCCAAGGCTGATGCGATGCATGTGGCTGTGGAGTGGTTGTTACTTCAAATCAACAGAAAGGGACCTTACAGCTTGTGCGGTGCGCTCCCGGTAAACTGTCTGAAATGAGAGAAGTTGGGCCGTCTGGGAAAAGAAAAGGCTTTTGCAGTTCGTTGGGCCTTACTGAACCTGGAGACATTTTCTGGGAAGGAGCAAAACATCCATTTGAGGGATGATTGATCATAAAAAGTTTGGAAGCCTTAAAAAAACGCCTCAGAAGCTGTCCCCGAAACAGTTCACTGGGCCCCAGTATTTCAAGCGGTTCAATTTCTCACTGAAGTACATTCCAGGGGTGAAGAACTTTGGTGTCATGCTCTCTCTCGACTACCCCAATATAATAGTATTGGCCCAGGAGGTGAAAGTCCAATTGTTTCGACCCCAAACATCTAGCGCCCCAATGATCAACAGAACCCAAAAGAAGAAACAATGTGGATTTATCGAATGACCTACCAAACAACGTAAAAAAGCTTTTAAAAACTTTGATGATTGGCTCTTGGCTCATTCGAAAGACGATCCAGTTAGAGATTGGTTCTGGCTTGGGTGGGGACCAAGTTGTATGTTGCCACAAGTCTGAGGGGCCAAATACTACAAGCTTTCATGATTCTAAAAGCAGCTGGTCACTTATGGATTTGTGAAAATCTTACACCTGGTTAAACGGCAATTCTGGTTGCCTACTTTGAAAGGACATTGAAGCTTATGAGCTAAGTTGTCTAATTTGTGCTTCGCAAAGAGACCTCCTGGATAAGCAGGCAGGGTTTGTTACAAAATGTAGCTAGCACCAACAGCCCCTGGGGAAATCTCTAGTGGACTTGTAGTAGATTACCGAAAGCAGCTGGAAAACACGTTATTTGGGTGGTAAACTGATTTGTTTTCCAAACAGGTAGCATTCTACGGTTGTTCCAAAATTCCATCTTACTAAGACGTGGCTAAAAACTGTTTATTTCACATATCTATAGGTTACATGTGTGTTCTGGATAATGCATAATCTCTGACAAGAGGGGGTCCAATTTACCTCAAATTTTTGGAAAGAGTTCCTGAAAGTTGATAGGCTCCGCCCAGGGTTAGCTCACCACCACCCCCAAACCAATGGGGCCTGTGAGAGGACTAACGCAGTGTTAGAACAGTACCTTAGATGTTATATAAATTGATCAACAGATAACTTTGGTCGACTTATTACCATTTGCTGACAGTGGGCATATAACAACTCCGTACAGAGTAGTACTGGATTCACTTACATTTAAAGTGGCTGCGGGACAAGTTTTGATACCCAATTACTGAAGCTCCCTCATGAAAAACCCTAACATCCACTCATTGGATTGAATGGATTAACCAACTCCCAACCTTACCTGGCCAGTTAAAACGGATTTAAAGCCTTAGGACTGAGCCCATCAGCTCATAAGAAATTTGGCAGGGACAAGAAAGATTCTTCCACAGAAATTATATAAAGTGGTGACAAAGTTTTCCTGTCCACCAATACTGTAAAACACTCAAAAGTCAAAGAGAAGTTTGGTCCTTAAATATGTTGGTCCTTCACGATTAAACGGATTATACATCCTGTAACAGTCCAGCCTGAAGCCTACCGAAAATTTCTTCGACAAATTCAGCCCGGTGTTTCCATGTTAGTTAAACCTGAACATACCTCTGATTGTAAAGACCCCATCCAGACTGACCCTCCCATACCAATATTAATTGAAGTGGTGAACAACATTTTGAAGTTAAAGAAATCTGACTCTTTCCAAATGGAGGGTCGGCTCCAGTATCTATGTAGCTGGGAAACATTTCCCGTACTTCACAAGCCGAATGGTTAACGACAAACTGACTTTAAAGCCCCTTAGTTGATTCAAAGCATTTCGTCGAGTATCCTGATAAAGCCAGGTGTATTCCTTTGTAATTGTCTAATTGATTGTCTTTTATTTTCTCCTCTCTCTTCTTTTAGGACTTGCATGGTTTTCCTTTTTTCTAGGAGGCCAAATGTCAGCCTTCAAGATCTTCTATCGCTTTGCATCTTTTGGCTGTCATAAGAAACGGCCGGGGGAGAGGAGAGTGGGATGAGTCTGGTAAGTGAGCTGGAGGTGCTAGCATTTTTTCTGTTGTGTAAATGAAGGGGGGGAAGCAGTACATCAGATGTTAGGTTTCTATTCTCGCTTAGCTTCTTTTCTCTGCGCAACTCAACCCGTTATCAAAGTATGCCAAGGTCAACGGACAAGAAGGCCTCATCACTTACCTGAAGATCCCACATGATCATTTTCACAATTTCTAAAGTGGAAGTTTCATCTAACTATTGGGGGGTGGAACACTGTCCATCACTTTGTGTAATTTGATTTACGCGCCCTAATTCCTCAGATTCAGAATTCTCTGGTTGCTACCACTTCACTTTCAGTAAAAGATAACTTTTCTCTAAATTAAAGAGTCTATTTCTTTCTTGGATTTTGAATGGAGCACCACCTGACAGAAAACTTTAAAGAATTGTCCTAGAGACTGTTGACTTTCTACAGTGCAGTACTTCTTGCAGATGATATTTAGGGCAATTTTGGATAAGTTGCAGAAATAAATTAAAAGGAATTTTCTTCTTTTCAACATGCTATAATTTCTCTTGATAAACATTGGATGGGTATTTTCCTCTGTTCAAGTAAGTGATGAAACAAAAATACAGTTTTGAGACATTTTACACACCAATAAGTTTATTGCAGCATAGGCTTTCAGTTTATCATACAACTTATATGGCATGACATCACCAATTAGGAATAAATGCATATCCATAGAGATGTAGGCAATCAGAGTGAAATTTAATGCATTAGGTGCAGAGAGTAATAATTATCCACACGGTCATTTGTAATATAGTTTCACAGTTCCCAAACTCAGCAATTGCAGCACCAATGCAGGGTGCGGCAATGAACTCACAAAACATCACACGATACTCCAGTGATACTTGACAACTATCAGATACCACACAAACTACAAGCCTAGGATCAGTGTAAAAAAATATTGGGTTGAAGGCACTGAAGACCAAGAACATTTGGAAATCTCTGCTGAATATGGAACTTTTTGCATGGACAGTGTTGGTTGTTCATGGTAATCCAGCCAAGGAGCACAACTAGGAGTATTAGCTCTATCTTTATTCCAAAGTTATCTTGCAATTTCTCCCCTCCTTTCCTTTTACACACCAGAATACTAGGGAGGCCTTCTGAAATGTTTCCCATGCCCTCCATCCTTCTGTGGGCTGAGATCTCTTTTACAAGCCAGTTGTCCACTCTATGGCTTTTCCTCCTTACTCCTAAGATCATTTCCACATACTATTACAGCGAGTGACTGGACTCATTCATCATACAGCTCTTAGGTAGGCAATGATGGTCACTGGCCTCCCATTCATTTATTTTGCAGCCTGCAAAGCACACTCAGAATTTCAGTGACAAAAAAAAATAATTTTTAAGTGCCTCTTTATCATCTTTAAGCCCACATACACTTAAAACCTGACTGAAGAAATAGCTTAGCCTAGTAAAAATGATTTCAGCTTGCTAAAAAGCACTGACCTCTGCTTGCAAAGCAGGGCGATAGGAATAGCTCATGCAGCTCAATAAAAGCAAAGTGAAACCTCAAGGAGTAGTTGTGAGAATTCTGGCTGCTGTGGCTTCATTTGCTGCTGTTGGGTAAGACAAAGGGGGTTCTGGGTTTCAAGGAAGGGGAGCTATGGCTATAGGATATCATTAACTGACCAAATGTGTTGCATAACTATGTAAGTTGCTTCTTCAACCTTGCCAAGTGGGCAGAAGAATTCTTGTATTCTGCCTCTGTGGGGTTAGAATAAAAGTGCTTGAAAGCAGAGGTTTTCCACTCACTAAAAAGGAAGGGGCTTCTTTTGGACAGAAACTGACTTTGAGATATCAACTCCTATATCTGCAGTTCCATTAACAAATACAACATATTAGGTTGGAAAGGAAGCAGATATGCAACTCCACCATGCTTTGTCCAATGCTGTGGGAACTAGACTAGACATGATTGCAGATTTGACAACTGTACATTCTGCATTATTTGATTTTTCTGGGTTGTAGTTTGACTAGATTGTCAATGAGTAAGAGAAGGTGTAAAGAAGATTTTCCAGGATGACATATAGTATTAACTGCTGATTAAACTATTGATTGCTTTTAGTTAGAAAATATACTGACTGTTATGTTGACTGTTTCCTACTATGATATGATTGCTTATTGTACCCTATGACTATTATTAAGTGTTGTACTTTATGATTCTTGACTCTTGGCGAATGTATCTTTTCTTTTATGTACACTGAGAGTATTTGCACCAAGACAAATTCCTTGTGTGTCCAATCATACTTGGCCAATAAAGAATTATATTCTCTATATGTAAGTCACATCCAATTATATCATTAAACAAACAATGCCCACTGACCCATGTTACGGGTGTGAAAAATTCTTTGCATTTGGAAAATATTTGCTGTACTCCGAGTCATACAAAAGCTGATAGATATGAAGGGTTAAATCTGGAAAGAGGTTCAGAAAATAGTCTGCAGGATCCTGAATTATTTTTTTCACCCTGAAATGAAGGAAAATACAGTTTTTAAGATAAACAACATGCAAGCAGTAGTTTGTCCTGGGTTAAAGATGGTGAAGTATAGCTAAAACATTAATGTCAACTTGTTAAGTTGTAATTCAATTGTCAGCCAGGAAAACATGTGTTTTTGCACCTGTGAACTATGTGAACAATGCATGCTGTGAAAGACTGCATAGTTATTAAAATCCAAGCATTTACTAGGAGTTGGCTTGATAAATTTATTTTTGTTCATAAGAGGCCCCATTGACAATTCACCCAGCAATAAACTCAAACCACTACTTTGCTACTCTTAATTTGCTTTAAATATGCTGCTCTCAAGTTTACTGTAACCAATAGCATACAACTCCTTTGATCCTTCAATACTGGGACATTTTTTCTTAGACATGTTCTTTTAACATGCACCTTTTTCTCAAGTTTCTGCTTTTCCGATCTGTTTGTCTTCCAGTTTTCAATCTACATTTGCTTGAGTTTTCTCCTCACCACCTCACAGAAATGTTTTCCTCCCGTCCTCCAGAACAGGGGTCCCCAACCACCGGGCCCCGGACCGGTACCAGTCCGTGGATCATTTTGTACCGGGCCGCAAAGAATGAAGAATTGTGATTAAAATATATGTAAAAATATGTTTTTAGTAAAGAAATAGTAAAGAAGCCCTTTACTATTGGGGAAGAATTGATTTTGCCAGTCCTTGAAAAAGTGTTTCTGCATGAAACTGGTCCCTGGTACAAAAAAGGTTGGGGACCACTGCTCCAGAAGGCCAGCATGTGAAGAAGACACACTGTTTCAAAAACTACAACCCCCTCCCCACTACTGCTCTTCCCAGCCTGCCAAACACCCCAGAAAACTTTTCTGTGTTGCTATGGGGAAAACTGGAGATAAGATCAGGAACACCCTAAGCAAACAACCCTAACCAAACAACCCACACCCATTCTTTTCAATGTTTATTCCCATTGTATGCTTTCTTATTCATTTGTAATCTCTTCCTCCCAGTTGGGTATAAACACAAACATAAATTTTCCCTTGATAATCAACTCAGAAGAAATATAATATTCCAGGGTATTGGGAACTAGAAGAAAGGGGTTCTAAGAATTACCCCTTTCCCCCAGTTTCCTTGTAAACTGAGTTCTGAAAAACTTCCCCATCATTTGAGCTCATCCAGCTGTTTGGAGTCAAACTCTTCTGATGCTGTATGCAAAGGAGCAATTTCTTAATCAAGCTTTTCAAGATCTATTGGTACTCTGGCATCACCCTTATTTTCTTGTTCTTTGATCTGTCTTGCAAACTTTAAATTAAGCCTCGATAAACAGATTGATACAGGAGTGGGGTTCTACCAGTTCGCACCTATTCGCTAGAACCAGTTGTTAACATTCTAAGCAGTTCGGAGAAACAGTTGTTAGAAGAAATTACTGGCCTAATCCTGTAAGGAAGGCAGGAAGGAAACATTCTGGTGTTGCTTACAGAAACTGCCTTTCCATTAACTCTTATTACATTCTTGGCAGGACTAGACTTCCTGTCTCTGGAACTTCTCTGGAGTTTTTTTTCCCCTCCTTTGCTGGTACTTTGCTTGTGTGGAGTGACCCTTCAATATTACAATGGCACTGAAAAAAGTGACTTATGAACATTTTTCATACTTATGACTGTTGCAGCATCCCCACAGTCATGAGAGGCCAGGCAAGGAGATGCGTGCCTCAATGTGTGTGATATTGAGTTGGCCATGCCCAGCCAATAACATGACCACCAAGCCATGTCCACCAGTCACATAACCACCAAGTCACGCCTACTAACTAAGCCACACCCACATAACCAGTTGTTAAAAAAATTGAATCCCACCCCTGGATTGGTGGAACCAAAAGGGTAAGAAGGCAACAGGCCAAGGAAGATAAAGCCTTACAGTCTCTATTTCCTTTGACCCAAGTCAGAGTAGTTTTAAGCTTGTACAAACATACACATGAAATTTTCAAAATCAAAACTGTCTTTTGTTCCCACAGCACATTTAATTGTTCTGCACATAATGAGCAACCTTGTTTTTTTAGAAATAGAGGTAGTTCTAGACTTACATTCATTTAGTTCAGGGGTCACCAACCTTTTGGGCCTCAGGGGTCACCAAACTCATAGTTTTAAATCCCACAGACCAGAGACCCTGAGAAAATCCCAAAAAAAGTCTGCAGGAAAATTCCCCACCCCATTTTCCTACCGATCAATCATTCTTTATTTGGGATCACAGGATACCGTCTCCAGCTCAGTTCTCAGGGGGAGAGAGAGAGAGACTTTTGGCTTCATGCAAGGAAAGCAGCAGAAGCAGAAGTCTTTCTCTCCCCCAAACTCCCCCAGAAATGAGTCTTTGTGAGACTTGTCACACTGGCACAGCCTCTTGGAGCAGAATGCCTTGCAGGGTCCTAAAGACTCATTTCTGGGGGAGTTTGGAGAAGAGAAAGATTTTTGTGCTTTCCTTGCATGCAGCCAAAAGCAGAAGAAAAAAGAAGCAGAAAGAAGCAGCCCGGTGGCCAGAAGAAGCACATGGGGCAAGTTCCTCCCTCCATCCTTTCCCCCCCTCCTCATTACCTTGTGTTATTTGCAATGCAAGTGATGCAAGCCTTGTTGCCGTGGACCATGAGTGGCACAGCCTTGTGTTCCCCACGCAGCCTGGATTGCTTTGGGGAGTGCTTCGGGGCAACATTTCTCTAAGGACCACCAAAATTTTCTCATGGACCACCAGTGGTTTCTGGCCCACTGGTTGGCGACCACTTGTTTAATTCAAAGTTACAATGGCATTGAAAAAACTGACTTATGATGTTTCTCACAATTATAACCATTGCAGCATTCCCATGATCATGTGATCAGAATTCAGATGCTAGGCAACTGTTTCATATATATGATGTTTCAGATCATGTGATCACCTTTTGTAATCTTCTAACAAGCAAAGATAATGAGGAAGCCAGATTCGCTTAACAGCCATGTTCCTAACATAACAACTACAGTGATTCATTTAACAACTGTAGCAAGAAAAGGTCATAAAATGGGGCAAAACTCACTTAACAGCTATGTCACTTAGCAACAGAAATTTTGGGCTCAATTATGGTTGTAAATCAAGAATTACCTGTACCATATTTTAGAACAGTCTATTATACTGTATTATTTCAGTTATATATTTAGCAAAAGATATTTCTTTGGAGTTGCCCCCATAAATATGTCATTTCATTAAGAAGTGAAAGAGGTTACAGGAGATGCAATGTCAATGATTAGAATTTTTCCTTTCTCTCCTCCCCTCCCCCTTAAAAAGACCCCTTTCTATTCCAAACCAATTAATAAATGTGCCACTTCAGATTTTATCTTAAGCTCAATTTCCTATCTTCTCTAAATTACATTAGAGTTTACATTATGAATATTTGTTAGTATCAGGAGAGACATGAATAGCATAGGCAGGATTGGAATCTAAAACTCTTGGGAAAATGGCTTCTAATAGCACTCTGAAATCTGTCACTACTATCTCCTCTCTGATTTTAGAAATAGTTGCTGTTGGCTCCAAGAGTAATTCTGAGTCCAGGACAGAGGATGAATTGTCATTCTTCTGAATTTCCCCCTCTCTTTTGCATGCAAAGTGATAGATTTCTCTGCAGTTGGACATGATCAATGAAGATATGTTTGTGACTTATCTTTCTTCCAGGTTTGTATTCTGGTTACTACAATAGAAAAAGAGAAGCAAAGGTTGCCAGCCAACAAATCCAATGTACAGTAGATCGCTTCAGAGATACATAATTTAGAGAAATATTTACTTACTCATCATCCTTTTCATTGTAGTGCTCAGCCATATTCCTAATTAACTTTAATAAATCTATTACTTCTAGACCATATTTTCTTTGGACCCTCTTTTTGCCTTTCTCTTTGCCCAGAAAAACCATAGAGTCCAATACTTTTTCATCAATCTGAAAAAGAGGGTAAGATTCTGGTCAGTTATTGGTCTATAAAACTCACTCTTTGCAACTCAGTGGATATAACAACATTGGTTTCTGGGTAAGGATTTATGGCAGACTAGACATCCCTGAAGGACACTGCATCAGAGATCGAAAGCCAGACAGTGAATCATAGCAGGCACAGTCTTTCAGGATAAAGGAGAGATTGTGAGAACTTGTGAGGTGGCTGCAGAAACGTACGTTTTTTTGCTGTTGACTCATGAGTTATGCAGCTGGGAATCGAGGGATTTCAACCCAGCTCACATATCACATAATGAAGCTTATATGCACACAAACTTGGCACAAGCCTCATTTTCATGAACAGTTTCTGGTAAAATTAATTTACAGCTAAAGAAAGATTTCCTCAGCAGCATAAGATAATTCCACTTGATGAGTCAACATTTTTATGGATTAAAAAGGAAAAAAAGTGGGGTTTAAAGATCTAAAACTGTTTGACAAAACACTTAACAAGAGGGAATATACAAAAGTTTAAAACAGGTAAAGGGGATGGTTGTGTAGAAGGGTGTGTGTGTGTGAGAGAGAGTAGTGTTTTCAAAAACTTGGAATTAAAATAGACAAATGAACTGGATTGGAATATGTTTTTTTACTATTAAAGAGTATAGACAAATCATGAATTTTACAAAACAAAAAATAAATAAAATAATATGAGACTGACTGTGAAGCTGATTGTAACTATAAAGTGTCATTTGAGATGAAAATTTTAAGGGCACCAATAGGGAAAAAAGGTCAGTCACTCTTTTCCTTGCAATTGAGATATTTTCATGTTTGGATTACAGTATTACAATGGCATGCATTAGAAAGTAGTAAAAAAACCATCTGGGGGCGCGGGGGGAGATCACTAGAGCAACCTTCAGTGAGAGGAATTATACCAGATTTACTTCAGAAAATCTTTGAGAAATTGAACAAAAAGTTAGTGGAATCATTTGATACTAAATTAACAGCTTTTGAAAGAATAATGGATCAGAGTTGTAAAGATGAAAAGGAGAAAGAAGTTTAGAAGATGGAAATCTGTGTAACACAAGTGATGTAAAACAAATTAATGACAAAGTAAAAATTCTGGATAGTAAAACAGAAATTATAGGAAAAAAGCTGAAAAGAAAACTAGATAATGTGGCACTCGTGCAACTGGGAGAGAAGGAATTTTGTTTGACTTTAACAAGAAGCTATAGGCCAATATCTTGATTGAATAATGATTGCAAGTTGTTTACAATTCTAGTTGATGGACTAAAATAATTCTTAAAGAATTTATTCATGAGAATCAATAAATTTTTTTAGCCTAAAAGTCAGTTAAAGGATAATATCAGAAATATGTTGAATATTCTGAAATATTTGGATCAACATAACAAGCTGTATTGGTTTTCTTTAAAGTTCAAAGTTTTGGAAGATATGAACTTTGGGGAGATTTTATGAAATAGATGAGATTGATTTATACTTCATAGAAACCACAAATAATTGTTAATGAAGTTCTAGCAAGTCTTGTGAACTACAAAAATGAACAAGACAAGGATGTCCACTGTCTCCTTTCTTGTTTATTTTGGTTCTTGAAATACTGAGTATAAGTATCAGACAGTGTTAGGAATATAAGTCACCTAAAAGGTATTTAGGTCAGAAATATATAAACCAGGATAAACATTTTAAAATTGTATCTTTAAGAAAATGCAAAACTGTAATTAGGTGTGGTTTCTCAAATGGCCATAAGAGGGAGACAGAAACCTGTGTTGTCTTAGTCTNCTGGATTTGATGTAAGTCTGACACTGAACTGTTTTCAATACTGGACTTTGTTATTGGATTATCCCTGGATTGAAAACTGACTGATTTACCTGTGAATGACTTTGGACTGCTTGTTTTGAACTTTGCTTAAACTTTTCTGGAAGTAAAAGCCTACATTTACTGTATAGTGTATCTGTGTGCTGTGTGTGTATTATTCAAACACTACTCTCAATACGTCTCCCTGTATGCGCTCATTCCCCTAATGGGAAATTACCTCAACAGACAGGATGAGAGGATTACGGGAGTAAAGATTTTAAAAGAAGTTCATCAATGTAGGTCTTTTACAGATGATTTGCTGTTGGTTTTAGAAGATCTTCAAGAAATCAATGGGAAAACTAAAATATTTAGTGTAGGGGTTCCCCACCCTCAAGCAGTAAGCCACTACGGGGTTGTGGCCTATTCAGAACTGGGCCACACGAGCAGTGGGTTGGCATGCATGCATAGGTTGGCTGACATGTATGCGCACAACTATACTCATGCGAGCAGTGAGATAACGCACACATGCATGCACACTGGCCCACCACTCGGATGGCGAGGCAGTTCCCCTGCCCTGAAGCCAGGCTGTCAAACCACAAAGATTGGGGAATGTTTATTTAATGCACCAGTAGTTTTTGAGTTCAATAAATAAAATACAAAGTTTTAACAATTAAGATGAAAATAAAAGATCAAGTAAAATGGGCTTTAAGATTGAGAAGAAAGTGAAATATTTGGGTATCACTATGATAAATACAAATTGTATGTTATTTCAAAATAACCAGGTTAAGACATGGAATGAAGTTAAAAAGACATGTTAAAATGGGAGAAACTCATTTTTATTGCTGGGGAGAATTTCTATGATAAAAATAAATGTTTTGCCTAGAATTATGTTTTTTCCTTACACAGTATCTGTTTTGATGATTGATGCATAATTAAAACAGTGGCAAAATATATATTTAAATTTGTGTGGCAGGGGAAACCTTTGAATTAAATATAAGAAACTATAAGATGCAAAAGAAAGAGGAGGAATGGGTCTACCTGATTCAAAATTGTATTTTGCAGCTTGATATTTAGTGAGGATGAAAGAGTCAGTGCTGCTAAGAAATAGAAGGCTCCTGATGTCTAAAGTACTTGATATGCCACAGATGTAAGTGGCATGAACGTTTGTGGAATGACAAAGTCAAGATTAAGGTGGATTTTAAAAATTGTTTTGTTAGACTGCCATATTAAGCATGTGAAATAGATTAAACCCAATTTGCACCCTCCAAGAAACCCTTCATGAGTCTCAGCACAAGAAGCATTTTATAGGTGAAAATTAATAGGCAAACAAAATGCCTAATATATTGTGAGATACTAGTATTTTGTCGAGGGGAGTGTAACATCTTGCAGAGAGATATATTTGCCAATGATTTTCTTATATACAGTTATTAGGAAAATTGAAAGCATACAAAAGAGCTGCACCTGAAATAGAATTGTGTATAAAAAGGGATATATAATTGCTAAACATTGCACAAGAGGTAGCAATAAAACCATCCCAAAGAAAAAGAAATGCAAGAAAGCAAAATGGCTGTCTGAGGAAGCTTTGCAAATAGCTGAGGAAA
>BHFT01019273.1:0-21856 GCA_004320025.1 Laticauda laticaudata
GTGGTGGCCATTTCTGACCACCGCTGCAACCGCCTTCAGGAAAGGGAGTAATGGCCAGCTGGGGAGGAGAGATGTGGTTCTCCTCAACCCTGCAGGTAGTCTCCCCCTTCTTCACCATCTCTATGGGGTGGCTTAGCCCCGAAACCAGCTGGCTCGGGGCAGTCCAGCGGCGAGCATGGATCAAAGCCTTGGAGAGATGAGGTTTCAGTCTTTCGCCGAAGAAGCTCAAACTGGAAGCCCCAAGTGAATTTTTTTTAAGCTCCATGCAAACTTTCCTTTCCTTGCACACGATGGCAAGAAACACGATAAAGGTGGACATCAGATAGGCAAAGAAATGCTTTGGAGAAGCGAGGACATCTGGGTGGTGGTGGGTGGGGAAAGCTCTGTAGTGTGGCCCAGGGCATGACTGCATGTGAAACAGGCAATTGAGAGGCCAGCATGAAGTAAGGAGGGATAAAACAGCCTGATTGCGCCATGCCCCTTCCTTCCGGCAAGTGCAGCCAGCTGTGCATGGACTTTCCTTTGCCCATGATGTTTCCTGCCATTCCCACACTGTCTGGGAGACAGGCTATTCATCTGCACCATTTCCTGTGCTTCCTGGAGCTTCCCGCTTGCCTCTGAGCCTTGAATGCTCTCTATCTTGCTGATGACTTCCCAACACTTCTTCTCCTTGTAGCACTGAGCTGCTTGGCTTTTGAAATCCAGTGCCACTTCTCTGGCTGCAGAGCCAGAGCACTCTTGAAATCCAAGAGAGCTGATTTCAAAAGCCAAGGAGCTCAGTGCTACAAAGAGAAGAAGTACCAGGAAGCCATCGGCAAGTATCACAGGGCATTGCTGGAGCTGAAGGGGCTGACCTTCCCTCTACCACCAGCTATGGGGGGAAGGTAAGGGCAAGGTAAAGTCAAACTGCTGCCCAGGCAAGAGCTGCCAGCGGAGGTGGGTGAGACTGCAGGGCAAACTTGACTGGAAGTTCCCATCCCTTTGTTTGTAAAAAGAGGGAGAGGAGAAAGTTCCACCACCATCCCACCGACATTTCTGGGCAATGCAGGGCCAGGTACAATCATCTCTTCATGCACTGTCCCTGGAAGTGCCTGGAGGGTTCAGACTTGATTGTCTTGCAAGGCAGAAGTGGCCGATGCTGCTAGGATCACCATTCGGGTGGTGCAGCCAGGCTCCAAAGTTAAATGCTTCCTTTTCTTGCAAGTGCATACAAACTTCATTAAAGGGAGTAATGGTGAGTTTTGTAAGCAGAAAGATTGGGGTGAAAACAATGTATTCCAATTAAATTAGAAATGGTTCTTTGTGAAGGATCTGTGAAAATTTTGGAATATTGCAATAAGGCCCAAGAAGAAAAATAATAAAGCAGAAAGGTTTAATTAAAAGAGAAGAGAAAGAATAATAAGCCATCCACTAACTGAGTGCTTTGAAAATGCTTTTCAAATGTGTTTTCAATTGTAGGTTTGGAAATATTTGCTTGACTTTAATGTTCAAAAAATATGCTTTAATATCAAAACTTTATCAGTATAAGCAGAGATGTATTCTTCAAGATTTAATGTGTTCTGTATGCAAATTGGGTTACTCCAAAACATGCAAATCTGATTGGTCAACTAAAGTAAGCAATTGGATTTGGTTTCACTTAAGAAACCAATCCAAATAAAGTAAAAAAAAGGCGGCCAAAGTCGAACAGCTGCCATTGGTTTACAAGCCGCAGGCTAGGCCGTGTTATAAAAGGCTGCCCAAGTTCGCCAACCGTTCTGCTTTTAACTGACTTCCTTGAAAATAAAAAGACTCTATTTGTTGGAAACCCGGTCACCTCGTGTTTTTCCGAACAAAAAACAAACTTGGTTGATGAAAGGTGGGATCGTCCTGAACGACGAAAACTAGGCACGTGGTGAGTAAAGAAGCCCAGACGACAAACAAAAAGGATGCCTGGAAACAAATTGCACCCCCGCACCCTTCAAACCCCAACGAAAGAGGATTGGATTCCCATGCAGACCGCTTCGATGTATCTGGAAGCAAATGAAAAATGAAGGAATTTCGGAGCAACGTAAGAGGGCTGTGTTCCTAACACACTGTGGGCCCAAACGGTCTGAAGATGGCAAAGCTCTAGGCAAAGGGCCCCAAGATGATTAAGACAACTAACGTGGCCAGAAATTGCAACGAATCCCAAAGCGCACACTTACGCTCCCGAATGGTGTCCAATTTTATAAAGCGACACGAATTGCTACAGGAGAGACCAGAGAGAGGGAGAGACCGTCGCCGATTTTGTTGCCGCACTTCAGCAAATAGGTGGTGAGTGTGAATTCTCAAACCTACGACGAGGCAAAATGAAAAAAACATATAAAGTAAAAACGGATCGGTAATGTTGGGTTGAGAGACTCGACCACCACAGAGTAAAATTACTCAACAAACCCAACATCGTGTAGCGAAGCAATCACGGAAAGCCACAGCACACAGGAAGCCGCGAAAAAATCGGCTGTCACTATGAAGAAAATGAACAGCACATAGTGACGAAACGAACCCAACCAAAGAACAAAAAACAATCTACCACCACCACGCACTACGAAGGAGTATGCAAAACACCTGACTCTAGCGAAGAGGAGACAAGGTCACCGCCTATAACACTAACAGAAAAGAGCGCGAAAAGAAGAAATTGGCGGGATTGCGGCTGGCTGCGGAGAAATCATCCCCGAGCCGAATTGCAGATTTTGATACCATCTGCAGGGTTGCAAGAAAGCGAGGGCATATCGAAAAAAGGTCTGAAGAAACCAAAAGTAAAAGCTACAGCCCAAACGAGACACAGAAAATGCTCCATACAGCCGAGCCAAAAACCGAACTGAAAGAAAGTGGCAACAAGGCAAACGAGCCAATAACACACCAGACTTTCACTATAGGAAAAGCGCTCAGAGTAAACGGTTTAAGAAAGTTTAAAGTCATTGTAGGAAAGTTGAAGGGAAGCCCTGCAAGATTGGAAGTAGGACTCGGGGTCCGTTCTCTCTATGTTATCGTGGGACACAATAAAACACTAGTCCCAGAATATCAAAAAACCAAGAACTAAAGAAGAAGCACCTAACTCTCAAGGGACTTTACCAGGGAAACCAAATATCCTGTAGTCGGCTATGGGACAGTTTCTGAGTCACCTACAACAACACGTCAAAGTTGCTACCGCTGGCCATAGTCGACCGAGACAGACCCAAGTCTCCTGGCCATCGAATTGGTTCGCGCCATTGGGCATTGGATGAACGGATCTATCGAGTACTGCAACGCTGGAAGAAGACCTCCATCCGGGAAATTCCGAGGACGTTTTTTTGACGGCATTCACTTGGAAGTATCGGGGAACATCCTATTTCTTTCAGATTTAAACCCCCAATAGCCCCACGAAGAATAAAAGCCAGGCGAGTTCCTTTGGCACTAAAGGCAAAAAATAGAGCGAACAGCTAGACAAATCTAATAGCCCAAAGGGTATTAGAACCCGTGGACATGCCAGTGGGAAACGCCATATAAGTCACAACCGATCAAAACCGACGGATCCATTAGAATCTGTGGTGACTATAAGGCTCCCTGAACCACGCCGATTACAACCAAGCGCATAACCCGGTGGCCCAGTAGATCCAGCATTTGCTTCACTCCCTGGGAAAAGAAGGTTTTGCTAAAAAACTCGACTAGCAACAAGCCTACCAACAAACTTCCCAGTGGAAACCAAAAACGGCAGAAGCAACAGACTATAGTCACCATAAGGGCGCATTCAAATGTTCACCGACTTTCATTGGAGTAAAGTGTAGCCTCCAGGCGTTTTCAGAGTCTAATGAAACGCCTCTATAATGGCATACAGAGGAGTCGTTACCATACTTTTTGACGACGTTCCTGATCTCAGCCAAAGATGAAACTCAATTAAAAAAAGCACTCAAAGAAGGACTAACTTAAGTTTAGAGATCTGCCTCAAGGTGAAAAAGAGAAAAGTGTTGCCTAGTTTAAGATAACGTCGAAATTCCTGGCTATTTGAATAGATGGAGAGGGTATACACCTACAGACAAGAAATTAAAGCTATCAATGAAAGCACGCAGAACCAAGAACAAAGCCGACTACAAGATTTCTTGGGACTTGATAAATTTTTTATAATTGTATTCCTACCGAAAAAGCCACCAATAGCCAGAACCATGGTGCACCGTCTATTGGACAAGAAAGCCAATTTGGACTTGGATTATAGAGAGAAGAGTTTCCTTCCAAAAACATTAAAAAATTGCAAACTTCAACAAAACATTCTCATTCAAATTTAGCAACACACTGCCATTGAGTGACCTGCGACGATTCGCCATTGGAGTCGGTGCCAAACCATCCTGAGCCACCAACTGGCCTGATGCAGAGAGGCACCCGTTCGCATACTACTCAAGGACTTTGCTAAAACCCAGAGGAATTACAGTCAACTCGACAGAGAAGCTCTAGCAATTGTCGCTGGAGTGAAACGCTTCCATGAAGTACCTCTACAGGCGGACTTATTTCAAATATATAACAGACACAAAAACCGCTAAGGGGAATTGGCGGGAAACAGCCAAAACACAACATATCCTTTCTCCAAGAACTGACTAGATGGTCAGAGTTGCCTAGCACCTATTCACACCCTGGACCACATCGACCAGGGAAACAAATTTCCCATGCGGACGCTTGGAGCAGAGCATCCTTACCAGAAACGAGAAGACCCGCACCAGCGACAGACAGCATTAACAAAAATAAAGAGGCTTGCCCCGATCTACCCATATCAGCTTATGATGTCGCCAGAGCCAACCGCCGAAAGACTCAATGACTGCCCAAGTCCTCAGATGGGAGGATAAAGGCTGGCCAGAAAACCAAAAAACTGAAAACTTTAACCTTTCTGGACCAGACAGACTGAACTTTTCGATTCAAAGAGGGGGTTTATTGTGGGGTGATTGGTAGTCATTCCTAAACAAACTACAACCCAGATACTTGGGAATGTTTACACGAAGGGCACCCGGGAATGTGAAAATTGAAAAGCCGTGCTAGGAAGTATTGTTTGGTTGGCCGGGTAATGATAATGACATAGAATATTGGGTAAGCTCGTTGCAAGCAAGTGCCAGGGAATTAGACCGTCCCCGCCTAAAGCACCCATTAGAGACTGGGAAACCCGCGAGGCCCGTGGTCAAGATCCACATCGAATTCGCGGTCCTGATTGTCGTTGTGATGATGCCTATTCTAATTGGGGGCTGAGAAGTTAAAAACCATGCCATCAACGAAACAACAGAAACTGTAATCAAACCTAGACAACCTTTTGCCAACACCAGTGGTCTTACCGGACGTCTCATATCAGATAAATGGGCCACAAGCTAACCAGCCTACTATTTCGAAGCAATACCTAGTTCCCTAGGTATAAGAACATGCCCTAACCGCGGCCGGCCCACCCGGCCGCCAACGGCAGGGTGACGAGAATGTCCCTTTACCAAAGAGGGTTAGAGGAATGGACACCGGTGGATGTCCCAAACAGAAAATAAACCGATGCTCCACATCTCCAATACATAACGCCAGTACCACGACCAATAAGCCCAGCAGAATTGCTTCTGGTGAGGAAGATTAAGATCCACCTCAACAGGGTTGCACCCAAATTTTACGCCAAGAAACCCCCCCCCCCGACTCCTCCACACGATTTCAGGAAAATTTTTGAAATTAGGCGAGTTGGTTTAAACCAAAAACTTCACCGGGGACCCTGTTTCGCTTATCAGGACAAATCACGCAAATAACGAGGCCCCAAAAATTCCTACCGATTAACATATTTGACGACGGCAGGGATGGAAGCACGCACATGGACCCAGCTCCGTTCCCGAAACATAGAACGAAAATACAGACATACACCCATACCATGGAAAAAAAAACCGGTGATGGCAAACAAAACGGGGGGGGGGAATGCGAGAAACAAATAAAAGAACCATAACAAACCAAAAACCAAAAGAGATGAAAACAACAAAAAGAGCAAAAGAAAAGACTCACTGGTTTGAAGAGACTTGCGGTGAAGAGGCCATCAGAAGAGGGAACAGCCAGCCGGCTCGACCTGCCTGAGGAAATGGGAGGGAGCGCAAAACCGCCGGCCTCAAGAAAACTCAGGCAGCAGACTCACCCTTCCAGACTGTTCCAGAGAGAAGACGGACGACACAGCAGCCCATCCGAACCGGTCGGAAGTCTCCGCCGAAAGTGAACTGCGCAGTGTCCAGTCGAGTCAGAAAAGCCCCGCCTACCTGAACGACTGTACATTCACCACGTAGGAACTGAACTAAGGAGGGATGGGTGTTTCTGTATTGCAAATGGGTTTACTCCAAAACATGCAAATCTGATTGGTCAACTAAAGTAAGTCATTGATTGTTCACTAAAGAACCAAATCCAAATTAAAGTAAAAAAGCAGGCAAATTCGAACAGCCTGCCATTTGGTTAAAGCGCAGGGCTGCCTGTATAAAAGGCTGCCGCAAGTTCGGCCAACCGTTCCGCTCCGCTTTTACTGACTCCTTGAAATAAAGACTTTATTTGTTGGAACCCAGTCTACCTCGTGTTTTTCCGAACAAAACATAATGCATTTTGCAAAAATCATTGCAGTAAACTGAATACTGTAAATATCAATTTTGAGAATACTGAGAATATCATTTCTCACCAAAAATTTAATGGAGAGTAAAGTAAGTTTTTACATAGGCAAGAAAAAATGTATAGAATAGATGGTGTCTGGCTCAACTGGATGTAACTGTGAGATGGATCTGTGAGATGGAAGTTTATGAAACAGATCCTACCTAGAAATAAGAAGAGATTTCCTGACAGTGAGAACAATTAATCAGAGAAATGGGATACCTTCAGATATTATGGGTATACCTGGGGGGGGGATTCTCCCAGTTCAGAATGGTTTGGGCAAATGGGTATATAAAAGGATTATTGGGTATAAAAGGATTATCAGAATGGGTATATAAAAGGATAATTGAAGGGAAAAGACAATCCCAAGGAGTTTAAGAGTGAATAAGAATCCAAGAAAATTCCCATTAAAATTGATAATGTGCTATCCTTTTAATATATTTTAAGCCAGGGGTGGACTTAGCAAAGGGTTCTCTGCCCAATTGCTGGGTGGGCATGGCCTTGGTGAGCATGGCCTAGTCAGCCTCCTGCACCATAGTTGGGGGGCATTTTTACTTTCCCCGGGCTCCGGAGGCTTTTCTTGAGCCTCCAGGAGGGCAAAAACATCCTACCTGGGCTCCAGAGGCTCTGAAGCTGTTTCCAGAAGCCTCCATGAACGCCCTGCATTTACCTGCATCCAAAATGGGCCATGTAGGGACTCCTAGGAATGGTGGAGTAGGGTGGATGGGACCAGCCAGGAGTGGGATTTGGGGGTTCTCTGAACTGCACAGAATCTTAACTAGGGGCTCTCCTGAACCCCTGAGAACCCCCAGCAGTCCATCCCTGCTTTATGCCCACATATCACTTTTTATCAACATTTTGACTTAAACAGAAAACATTCAAATATGGAAATTAGGATTTAAAAGCATGAACCTGGATCAGATTGATTTAGGATTTTGAGTGATGCATTATATGGTAATAATTATATTGGAATTATTTATGCATATTTAATATTTTGTTTCTGTTGCTATCTTAAGATGCAGTTGTAATCATTGCAAGTTGTAACCATGCATACTCATAATCCTCATGTTCAATAGTATCCAACGATATTATCAAAATCTGAAAGATGGCAAGTGAGCCCTGTAATTTGAGTTCCCTCCTTTTAAATATGTATCAACACTGCACAAAAGTAGCAGGGGGGATGTCAGCTTTCTTGGGCAATTAGGAATTTTATTAACAAACATGTTACTCACTGTCAGCAGGTAAGATAATGATTTATTGCAAATGCATCCCATCCAGATAGGTGATAACAAGAAAAAGATCTGTATAAAGCCAATGCTGAGAGCACCTGCCTCTCCGCATCTATTATCTACATACCCCACCCTTCCAAATTAACCTAACATCCACCCACCTGGCTAATTCCCCACGCCTCCTCCCCGCAGGCCTAAATGCAACTCCTCCCATTCCACTCCCTATGCGTGCAACCAAACACCATCACCCCCCACAGCACTCCTCCCCGAGTCAGCAGCCACCCTCCAATAGTGTTCAAACAGCAATCTCTCAAACAGCCTTTCCTCCATCTGGAGATCAATTCACCACCTGATGAAGCAACCACCCCCCAACAGCATTCAAAACAGTTTGCACCATGCGCACAACAAAGAAAGCCCCTGTCCAGCTGGAGTTCATCATGCGCTGCCACTCAACAACCAGCAATCCTCCAAACGGCCGCCCGAACAGCCCTTGGCCCAATTAGAAGACCTGTGGGCCATGACAAATGTAGCAGGTCAGCAATGTATTGAACCATGTGTCAGGCTTCATGCTGGGTGGTGAATTGCTGAAGCCCAACAGGCTGCCCACTCTATCACAGCTCCGTTTGCAACATAGCAAATATGGTTATCATTATGACCCTAAGTTAGCACATCCCTCCCATCCTCTTTTGTGGGATGTGATCTATGGAACAGTCTCTTTAATCGAGGTTCTGATACATCGGTGCATGGGACCCATGAGGTACCTCGCATACCTGCTATGGGATGACCCCGCCAGTGAACCAAATATTGTAGTATTCCCTGTCTATGATGGGAATCAAGTATTTCATCGATTTTGTAATAGTTATCACAAACCGGACCTGGGGTTTTTAGTCTTTGTTCTTGTCTGGTCATATCAGCAGGTTTCAGTAGATTAATGTGAAAGACAGGATGGACTCTTTTGAAGCGAGATGGTAGTCGAAGACATATGGTAATAGGGTTTAATACCTAGATTGTTGGGAATGGTTCTATTTATTTTGGACCTAGTTTTTTACTAGCTAAACCTAGATGTATATATTTAGTCGAGAAATTTCCCACTTTATGTTGGATTTGTGGGGACCTTTTTTTATCTGCTTGTTTTTTATATTCTCTCTGTGTTTTGTTAAATGCCGCTTGTACTGCTTTCCACGTGCTTCATATATTATCTGACCATGTGTTCACAGTACCTGCTTCGTGATGTTTATGTGGCCATTCAGGTATTGGGACAAACTCGGTACCATATATGATGTAACATCTCAAGTATTATTCAATGGCAGCATTAGCTCTCTCTGCCACCCTGTTAGTACAAAGATGATAAGCTGTATTCAGTTCTTGTGTAGAACCAATCATATGTACAAACTCTCTCCATACTTTTGCAGTAAATTGTATCCCTCTATCTGATATAATTCATCGAGGTACTCCATGTAACCTATAAATGTGTTTTATGAATAGATCAGCTAACTTTCTGGCTGAGGGTAATCCTTTACAAGGAATAAAATGCACCTGCTTCAAAAATAAATCAATTACAATCCATATAACATTGTATCCATGATTATCTGGTAACTCAACTATAAAATCCAATGTCCTGCTATAGTTTTGTTGGTTCAGATACAGTTTGTAGTAGACCCTCCGGTTTACTGATCTTCATTTTGTTTACCGCACAAACAGGACATGTCTTTATATGCTTCTCTATATCTGACCTCATAGCTGGACACCAAACTGTCTTTTTGCAATGTATAGGATTTAAAAACCCGTAATGTCCTGCCTGTTTAACATCATGATAATGTTTTAACACTATTAACCTCAATGGGTTAGGTACATATATCTTGTTTCCTCGCTATGCTATACTATCCCGCATTTCAATCTGGCTTTGACTTTATCAACCACTGATTTTCCACCAATATAGCAGGTAAATCGGTTGTCAGAATCATAGTTTATAATGAGTCAACATGATCTATACCTGATATTCGGGGTTTGAATTGTATTATCCTGTTGACTTTTATACTGGGGAAGGCGTGATAAGGCATCTGCCATAAAATTCTTTGCAACTGGAACATATCTTAATGTGAAGTTGAATCATTTAAAAAATAACACCCATCAAACTTGTTTCTGAGGTAACCTACATGGATTCTGAAGTTCTTCCAAATTCTTGTGATCTGTCCATACTTCAAAAGGGTGTGTACCCCTTTCCAGTAGATGTCTGCATTTAAGTAATGCCCACTGAACAGCAAATGCTTCTTTCTTCCAAATTGCCCAATTACTCTCAGTGGAACTAAATTTCCGAGAGGTATAGGCACACAGTTGTAATATTCCTTCCAAGTTTTTTTGTAACAAAACAGTTTCCACTGCTACATCACTGGAGTCTGCCTGAATAATAAATAGGAAGTTGCTATCCGAATGTTTTAAGGCCAGTTCCTGAGCAAATAGACTCTTTAAATTATCAAAAGCTGTCTGACATTGTACTGTCCATGATAATATACTACCCAGTTTTGGCTTCTCACTCCCCATAAGTTTAGTTTGCAATAGGTCAGTCAATGGAAGGGCAATATCGGCAAATTGTGGTATAAATTATCTGTAAAAATTGGCAAACCCCAAGAAACTTTGTAATTGTTTCTGTGTGGATGGGGCTTGCCATTGCAACACAGTCTCCATCTTCTTGGGGTCCATTTCTATCCCATTTTCAGAAAGATGATAGCCACGATAGTCAGAAATACGATAGCAAGTAGTCTAGTTGTTTGCTGTGAAATTCACATTTAGACAATTTTACGTTAAATTGGGCCTCTTACAATTTCTTGAGTACCTGCCTCACTAATTGAATATGTTTCTCCTCTGTGTTGGAGTATATTAATATGTCATCCAAATAAACCAATACATCCTTGTACAAATGGTCATGCAGAATGGTCATTCATGCATTTATCAATTGCATGAATACTGCTGGGGCTCTTTGCAAGCCAAATGGCATTGCACTAAAGTAATAACTGCTGAGTGGACAATTGAACATTGTTTTTCACTTGTCACCTGGACGAATCCTTACTCGGTAATAAGCCTCCCTTGAATCAAGCTCGGTGAAAATCTATCCTTTCGCCAGTGTAGTTAATAAATCTTGATTAATGGTAGGGGGTACAAGGACTCCACACAAATGGTGTTTAGGGCCTGATAATAAACACATAAACATAGCTCTCCATCTTTTTTTCATGAAATAATACTGGAGCAGCCATGTGAGATCTACCCAGAGTGATGAATCCCCCTTTTAAGTTTTTTTTAATGTACTTCCTCATCTCCTGTAGTTCTTTCGGAGTCATCGAGTACATTCATGGTTTCGGTAGTTTTGTTCCCGGTACTATCTCTATAGAGCAATCCATTTTCTGATGAGGAGGTAAACAATCAATACCTTCTTCTTTGAACACATCCACCAAATCTTCATATTCAATAGGGTATTGGTGTTGTGACATTTTCTGTTCTTCTTCTTTCACTAATTTATTGGAGGATGGTCATACCACATCAAGTGTAATTGGATGTGGTCCAATCGCTAGGTGTAATTTGTGAAAAACCCCTTCCCAGTGCATCACTGGCTCCCACTTATCGAGCCAAGCTAAACCCAAGATCAAGGCTTCACTCATGTGGGAAACCACCATGAAAGATATCCACTCCCAGTGCTCTCCCATCACCAGTTTGACATACTCTGTTTGGTGGGTTGTCAGAACTCTGCCCAACAGAGATCCGTCCACCTGTTCAAATTTGATAGGAGTGCCTAATCAGATCTTCTGTAATCCAACTTGTCCACCACCACCTGAGTTATTAAGCACCATGTATACCCTGAATCTATTGATGCTCCCAACCATGTCCCCTTATTAGCACATGTATTCCACAGAGCAACAGGAATAATAAAAGGACGGATAGGCCTACTTACCATCAGATAATCAGGCACCTCATCCTTTATCTCACATTCCTTCATGCTGGTAGATGGTACGATAGATGTCTTTTCTACATCCTGACTGATTGGTGACTGGGTCACTAGTCCTCTGGCTATCTCATGCTCTTGCCAACCTCGACCTCCCAATTTAACTCTGTGCAATGTTCAAGGCACCTGTCGATCCCTAGGTACTGACAACGGTGGTAGGGGACAGTCCATCGCCCAGTGTCCAGGCCTATCGCATTGGAAACACCTCATTGCTCTTCTGCCACTTTGGCTTTGGGGCAGTCTGATTGAAAGCCTAGTCATCGAGCCCACGACCTTATACTGTGTTATAACTCCTTCAGGCCTTGAATTCAATCAATGTAGTCCATCATCCAGTTCAATAGCTACTTTATGCCATTCTATTAACATTGTAAGCGAATTCTGATATAAACAAGCCTGGTTGAGTTTATTGTCTAGTCCTTCCTTGAATAAGTGGATTAATAAACTTTCTGGCAGAGTAGGAAGTTTACCAACCACTTGGCGAAAATCATCCACATACTCCTGGCCCATCCGGCCCTTTTGTTTAATAGCTAGCAAATCCTACTCCTCTTGTTTCTCAGTTGTCCTATCTTCAAAACATGTTCACAATGCGGCCAAAAACCATCCAATATTTCCTAACTCAGCTGCTCAATGGCTAGACATGTCTGCTGCCCACTCATGAGCCTCCTCTACTAATACACCTGTCACAGCAACTACCATAGACCAATGCAAGGAGTAAAGCCATCTTTTTCCCTTTTTAAAAATTGGGACAACGATTGCCTATCCCCAATCTTCTGGGACATATCCAGTGGAGCTGACAAAACTGGTATCCATCACTCCAAATTGTTCTTTAGTAATTCAGCAGTAATGAAGTCAGCTCCTGGGGCCTTTCCAGTCCTGAGTTGACCAATGAGCAATTTGATTTTGGTTTCTGAAACTGGGGGCCATTCAGGAGAATCATTCATTGTATACCTTATACTCTCACAGGAGGGCTCTTCATATAGTCTCCGAAAGTGAAAAACCCAGATGGTAGGAGGTATATGGGAATCTAGTGGGGTATGAATTCTGTCAGAGTGACTAGATATTAGATGCCAGAATAGAGAACAGTTCTTTTGCTTTGTTGCCACAATAAGCTGTTACCAGGAGGATCTTGTCCCTTGTCTCTTCTTATGAGCAATCGGTTGCTTAAATTGTTTTTTGAGAGTAGTAAAGATGTTTAAGACTTGTTTTATTGCCATTTCCAGTCTTGCTTTTGTACATCTGATAAGCCAAGATGAGAGCTTTCTTGGCTTCTACACAATCCTTATCAAACCATGGTTTGGAGGCAATACAAGGCCTGTTAGATGAGAAGTTCCAATCATGTACTAATAATGGTTGCAGCTTATTTTTTATATAGTTCCAGTAAATCTTGGGAAGGGTTGGCTGTAATAAAGACTGAGTGGAGTTTTTGAAGGTAGGAGTCTCCTCACTTTCCGATCAAGTTGTTAGGACCATTTGATTCTACATCTTGTTGGGCCTGCTGGAGAAATTGCAGGAATAAATTGGTCCCGAAGAGCATCTGCCAGATGAAGGGGCTTCAGGCATATATACAAAAGTAGATGATCACTTTTCAGATTAGGTAGGACTTCAAAATTTTCTACATAATGTATTAAGTCCATAGTAGTTAGGATATAATCAATGGTGCTGGTTTTGGACCCTGCCATAAATGTAATCTCGCTGGATAGTCACCAGCCCAAAAGCCATTGAATATAAAAGGTTTGAGATAATTCACCATCTTTGTAAGACAGCAAAATTTGTTCTATTGTCTTTAGAAAGTCATGTGAGGAGGAGCTGGTTTGTATGGGAACCTCTGATGATGGATAATCATGTTATTTAATGTGTAATCATCTGGTCCCAATCTAGCATTGAAGTCTTCCCCTATTATAAGACCCTGGCTTTTTGGATGGCCCATGTGGAGTTTACTAATATATTGTTCCAGCACCAACCATATTGCAGTAGTTCCAGCTTTTCAAACAATGGCAGAAAACAAATATTAATTATTAAAAGTGGGATGGAGTCCATTTTGAGGAGGCCAAGCCATATGTTGTAATGGGGCAATAAGAGTGGACTCTGCTCTCAGTTGGTAGAAATGAAAATTTTATATTTTATATTTTATATATTATATTTTTATTTTTGTATACTCTTTTCAAGGCTAAATGAATTTGTTTTTGTTTATTCAAAATCAAACATGGAATAGAAGAAATTCTGTGGATGATTAAGTTTTGACATGCATATTCATTTATAGAAGGGTCAAGTCAGGTTGATCTATAAAAATTGAGTCAGCCTACATCAGGCCTGAATCATAATGACCCAATTTTATGTCTTCTACATTTTTTTCTTTCTTGTTATCCCTGGTAGAAAATAGATTTTCTTTCTCTCTCCCATCTAGTTGATATGATTTAATTATACTGGACACACAAATTCAGAGGTCTCAGGTTTCAGTAGTAGTAGTAGTCCCAATAATGTAGTGTTCTCAGGTCTTATAATTGTATCATCATTAAATTTTACAAAGTGCTTGCAATGTAATATTCTCCATGTTAAAGATGAAGGAGCACAGGCTGAAAGAAGACTGTTTTTCTCAGAAGAGCAAAGTAGCTGTCATAGTAAATATATTATTAATATATATTTATATTTATATTACTATAATAGATATAGAGATAGAGATAGAGATAGAGATAGAGATAGAGATAGAGATAGAGATAGAGATAGAGATAGAGAATAGAAGATTATATATGTTTTCTTAAGTTTTTGTGGGTACTTACATGTAAGCTGTTCAGCTTCCTTTGGGTATTATCCCACGTCATTGTAGTTGTGCTTTTAAAGTTGTAGCAACGTTTCAGCAGAATCTCATCTGCCATCATCCAGGCTTCTGTATTGAGTTCATCTGTGAGTCAGGCTATCACAGCTGTTAAGTTTTAAATTTTGAGGCTAGCCTACTGTTGGGCCAGAATGGTTTTTTCTTCATCCTGATTGCTGGGAGTCTTGATCTGTGTTTATTGGTCTTGGAGTTTGCTGTGTTCAGTCTGTGTTCTGCTTGATTGGTGAAAACCTGAAAACCCAGCCACAGAATTATCAGAGAAGCCATAGAGATTGAAAAAAGACCTGAAAGCATGAATAGAAGAGATGATTCTATCAGACTGTCAATCACTTGGAAGCCTGCACTCTCAAACAGAAAGTTCTCCACACCACAAGCCAGACTATCACCTGGGCACAAACAGATCCCCCTGATACCGTCCAGCTCAACACACCCCAACCAGGCACCCAGATGAATCCTAACTTCCTAATAGATGATAGCCGTCCTTTTACTAAGCCAAGCTGCACTGAAAGCCTCCAATACAGGAACACAGTGTGCCAGCCAATCAAAGCCACAAAACAGACAGAAGAAACTAGAACACACCAATCAAGCAGAACAACAGCAAAACTCCAAGACGAATAAACACAGACCAAGACTCCCTAACCAATCAGGATGAAGAAAAAAACAAATTTTGGCCGCAACAGTAGGCCTAGCCTAAATTTAAAACTGAAATGGCTGTGATAGCCTGACTCAAGATGAACTCAATACAGAAGCCTGATATGGCAGATGAGATTCTGCTGAAATGTTGCTCAACTTTAAAGCACAGCTGCAAGGATGTGGGAAAATAACCTGAACAAAGCTGAACAGCATACATGTAAGTACCCTGAAAATTTTAAAAACAAATATATATATATATATAATATAATATATATATATTATATATTATATATATATATATATATATATTATTATGTGCTGTTTAGCTTCTTCGGGTATTATCCCACGTCATTGTAGTTCTGTTAAAGTTGTAGCTCATTGTAGTTCTGTTAAAGTTGTAGCAACGTTTCAGCAGAATCTCATCTGCCATCAATCAGGCTTCTGAATGGAAGTGTGTCTCACTTCCTCTGTTTCATACCACTCATACCACTTCTTAGAAAATAACTAAAGAGCTACACGTAGAACAAGAAGATCTGCTTTTTAAGTTTTGACGTGGTTTCACTATTCACTCAAGTCCCGAATAAAAGAAACTCTTGGAATCATCAAAAAATAAATACCAACCAGCTAAAGACCTCATGGAACTAACAAAGCACTGCCTAAACCAACACATATTTCATATACAAAGGACAAAGATACAAGCAAATTGAAGGAGCCCCTATGGGATCACCACTGTCACCCGTCATTGCAAACCTGTTCATGGAAGAATTCGAATCCAGAAGCCCTGGCTAATGCCACCCACAAACCAAACTATGGCTAAGATACATCGATGACACATTTGTAATTTGGCCCCCAATCGGAAAATGAAAACCTAACAATTTCCTAACACACCTAAACAACACACACCAAAATCAAGTTCCACCATGGAAACGGAAATAAACAAACAATACAATTCCTAGATGTACTAAATCTACAAAAGAACAGAATGGCAACACTGGGACCACACATATCAAAAGAAAACACACACCACGCGCTACCTCAAACGCCCAATCCCACACCACCCAGCACAGATAAATTCTGTGGCGAAGACACTAATTACCAGAACCAAACGCCTGGCAGATAAGACACATATAAAGACTGAACTATGCACCCTGACTGAAGTATTGACAGCCAATGGCTTCCACAAAAACAAAATCACCAGCTTGATCCACAAAAACACAAAACATAAAGAGACCTAGAAGACCAACAGACTATGGAACAGCTGTCTTGCCTACATAAGAGGTACTACAGATAAATCAGTAAGAATACTACACAGGCATCACATCAAGACTGCTTCAAAAACGACAAAAAAATAGCAGCCATCCTGAGGAACCCCAAAGACAAATTGACTGGAAAACCAAGGCATATACAGAAATTCCTGTACAATCATGCCCCGCCACATACATTGGAACAGACCAAATAGAAGAATAAGTACCCGCTAGATGAACACAAAAATGCAGTAAAAAAGCTGGAACACACCTCCTCACTAGTCCAACACATGAAAACCACAGGTCACACACATCAACTTAAATGGCACCAAACCTAGCCACTATAGAAACCCAGCCACAGAATCATCAGAGAGCCATAGAGATTGAAAAAAACCTGACAGCATGAATAGAAGAGATGATTCCAGCAGACTGTCAATCATTTGGAAGCCTGCATCTCAAAATAGAAAGATCTCCACCCACAAAACAGACACACACTGAGCACAGACAGACTCCTCTGATGCCTCCAACTCAAACACCCCCCACCAGGCACCCAGGTGAAACCCAGCTTGCTGATGAAGAGCAGCCGTCCTTTCACACGAAGCAAGCAACATTGAAACCTCCAACACAAGAACAGAGTGCTGCAGCCAACAAGCCACAAAACAGACAGAAGAAACCAGAAACACCAATCAATCAAACTCCAAGTCAATGAACACAGACCAGGTTAATAGCCAATCAGAAGAGACCAGCCTCAAATTAAACAGAGGAAGTGAGACACACTTCCATTCAGAAGCCTGATGATGGCAGATGAGATTCTGCTGAACTTGCCTACAACTTTAACAGAACTACAAATGAGCTACAACTTTAACAGAATACAATGACGTGGGATAATACCCGAAGGAAAGCTAAACAGCACATGTAAAGTCCAGGTAGAGCTTTAAATAAAACAAATATCTGACTCTTACGGGGAGGAAATAAACAGCCAGATCAGAAGCTATTGAGAAGCTGGAATGCTAAAAAGAGCAGAAATAACTATGGTGACTAAATTCTATGCAGCTGCAGAACACAATGTAACACACAACCTGCTTCAAATTAACATTTCATAGCATCAGCAAGACTACCAAAGTATGCTGAAAAAACAGAATTGGGCTCTTACTTCAGAAATGAAAAGTTCAGTAAATTGCCAATTAGCATAGATTAAACAAAAGATTTTCTAGCACTAACCTGGAAGTTGAGCAGCAAAATCTACCCTCTACTTTGGATATGGATAATACAACTTACAACTTGGAGAGCTAACTGGAAAGCATTACAAAATGATAACTCCAAAGAAACTAAAAAATTAGAAAATGACAAGAAAAATTCCCAATACCCACCACAACACGAACAATTAGTATAACAACATTTCCAACGAGAATCAACACCAACAGAAACAGATGTCCTATTCCAAAGGATTCAATTATGCCATACGACCCAAAAAAATCCCAACAGAACATCATATGTGCGTAGATCAGCCTAACAAATTAAATCTGATAGAGGCTGACAGAAAGGAACACGGATTGCTCACATCTTATGCACACACGAAACCACCAAAAATAATTTGCAAAAGATGAATTCACGAGCGTTACAGAACCCTGAAAGAATGACAACAGCATAGAATATACTCCCTAGCAGCAAGGAAAGCCACAGTAATGGACAGAAAAAGACTATGAAACAAATTGACAGATACTGCCAGACTCCAATTACAACTTATAAACACAGAACCAATCCACATATATGGGGAAAAATTAACACAGAAGAAAATTTATAACCAGCCAACAAAGTAGCAAAGAAATTCAACAGACGATCAGATCCCAAGAAGAAATCTTCTAGATGCCCAACATTATATGGCCTCCCAAAAATCAACACAAGAAGGCATACCTCTCAGACCATAAAGTCCTCAAAGCTCCATTTAGCCATAAGAGAACGGCATTACAAAACTAGCTAAATACTTAGCAAACAACTAGCCCATCTGAACCGGCACTTCATATGTAAAAACTCAATACACTTTCTTGAAAATATCAAAAGAGCTACAACTAGAACAAGAAATCTGCCTTGTAAGTTTTTGACGTGGTTTCAACTATTTCAATCAAGTCCCCAGATAAAGAACTCTTGGAATCATCAAGAAATAAATACCAACCAGCTAAAGACCTCATGGAACCTAACAGAACATGCCTACCAACACATTTTCATAATACACAAGACAAAGATACAGCAAATTGAAAGGAGCCCTATGGGATCACCAATGTCACCGATTTGCAAACCTGTTCTTGAAGAATTACGAATCCAAGCCTGGCTTAATGCCACCCACAACACCAAACTATGGCTAGATACATCGTGAACACATTTGTATTGGCCCCATGGAAAGAAAAACCTAACAATTTCCTAACACACCTAAACAACACACACCCAAATCAGTTGATCACCATGGAAACGGAATAACAAACAACTCATTCCTAATGTACTAATCTACAAAAGAAAAGATGGCACACTGGGACACACCATATACAAAAGAAAACAATCTCTAACCCACCCAGGCCGTGGAATGAGCAGGCCCAAGTCCACCACCCCCACACAGATAAATTCTGTGCGGACACTAATTAACAGAAACCAAACGCCTGTGCAAATTAGAACACATATAGCAAGACTGAAATGCACCCTGACTGAAGTATTGACAGCCATGGCTTCCTAAAAAACAAAATCACACGCTTGATCCACAAAAAACACCAAAACTAACAGAGACCTAGAAGACAACAGACCTAATGGACAGCTGTCTTGCACTACTAAGAGGTATACAGATAAACATCAGTAAGATCTACAACGCATCACATAAGACTGACTTCAAAAGACAAAAAAAATAGCAAGCCATCCTGAGGAACCGCCAAAGACCAAAATTGACCTGGAAATACCATAGGCATATAAGAAATTCCTGTACAGTCATGCCCGCCAAGCATATCAAGCATGGAAGACCAAATAGAAGATAAGTACCCGAGCGCTAGATTGAACACAAAATGCAGTAAAAAGCGTGGAACACAACCGCTCAGCTCACTAGTCGCAAAACGCGAATGAAAACCACAGGTCACACATCAACCCTTCAATGGACCAAGAACAGCGCATATAGAAAAGCCCAGCAGCGAATCATAGAGAAGCCATAGAGATTGAAAAAGACCTGACAGCAATGAATGAGGAAGAGATGATTCAGCAAGACTGTCAATCATAGAGGTGAACCCTGCACGCTCAAATATACAAAATCCACAATTCCACAAGAAAGCAGACAAACACCTGACACAGACAGACTCCTCGTGATGCTCCACACAAAACCCCCACCAGGCACCAGGTGAAACCAGCTTGCTGATGAAGGAGCAAGCCGTCACTTTACAAGCAGCAAGAGCATTGAAGCCTCAACACAAGAACACGAGTGCTGCCAGGCAATAAGCCACAAAAACAGAAGAAGAACGCAAGAAACACCAATCAATCAAACTCCAAGTCCAATGAAACCAGACCAGTTATAGCCAATCAGAAAGAGACCAGCTCAATTTGAAACAGAGGAAGTGAGAGCACCGTTCCATGTCAGATGAGCCTGAATGATGGCAGATGAAGATTATCTGCGAAACGTTGCTACAACTTTAGAACAAACTACAATGAGCTACTAAACTTTAACAAACTACAATAGAACGTGGGAATAATGACCGAGGAAGCTAAACAGCACAATGTAAGTACCGCGAGAGCTTAAAAACATATATTATATATAGTATATATATGATAATATATATATATTAGTATAATATATATTATATATTATATATATATATATATATATATTTTAGTTTTCTTAAGTTTTCGGCGGGACTTACATTTATGCTGTTTCAGGCTTCGCAGTAAATAAACCAGATTAAAGAGTATGTTAGAAGGAATAATATAATTTTTGTACTGTACTTATCGATTAACTGTGAGTAGGAATTGTACACGCGAGGTCTTTATATTAGTGGAACAGGGTTAGAATGATCTGGCAGCTATGTTCTAGATGAACCATGCAAGGGCATCTTTTAGTGTACATGATGCAAATAGTTTCAACAGAAACTAAGTGACTCCACCAAAATTTGATGTCAATATAGTTGCATTTAGAGTAGCCTAAAACTGGAAAAAGAAATTTGGAAATAGCAGTGCAAGTCTATTTAACTCAGAAGCACACCCCCTCCCAATAGAAAACCTGCCCCATCTAGAGATATTACCAGAAGACACTTGTGGAGCCAGTGAGATAGATGCTGAGTTTTCCCTGACTCTGGAAACATTGCCCATTGCTCCAAATGTTTTTTCAAGAACATCCTGTCTACATAAATCATCCTGCAGTAGTCTAAGCAGGAAATTGTAATGGCAGTGATCTATCATGTGCGCTTTTAGCTTTGAGGCAAATATATACTGATGAGCAATCGTTGCACTTCTATGATACAGACAGCCATAGTACAGATCAAGGGTACATTTATATATCTCTGCGTGCATAGATATATAAAATAAACTATTCCCTTTCCTCCTTTGACTAAATTTTAAGAGATCTCTAATTCAGTGACTTGGAATCTAGTGACTTCAGTGTAGAGTTTATTGGTGACTTCATTAATTTATAGTTTAGTCTGGTAGTCATTATGCAATGCTGGAAAGTACCAGGGCCATGACATACATAAATAGACTTTGCAAAATTTGTTATGGGGCAGGGGATAATTCCTGGTGTCAGTTATTCTGTAGAATACTGCTATGCATTTCTCCTTCTAAATTCCACAGTCTTGTTGAATTTTTGATAATCAGATTCTCGTCCCAGTTGATAATATTAAACATGATTACCATATTAGAGATAAATTTCTTTTGAGTAACAGGTCTAAGAAGCCCTGGAGGTGGGACTAACTTGTCAGCAGATGAAAAATATCTAGAAGATAAATATTTTCCATGTGAATTTTAAATCTACAAATATGTGTCAGAAAGCCTATTTTGAACCAATGAAACTCTACTTTCCATCAATAGAATATTCATAAAAATACCTACCTTTAGACAATGATTATTTTACTCAGAATTTATTCATCATAGCAGTGATGGGATTCAATTTTTTTTACTACTGGTTCTGTGGGCATTGCTTGGAGGGTGTGCTGTGCCTTGATAGGTGTGGCAGGGGAAGGATACTGTAAAATCTCCATTCCCTCCCCACCCCACTAAAGCCCATGTCACACTGCACCAACGGATGGAAAGAGGATGTAAAACAGAGAGAAACACTTGCCATCCGTTG
>BHFT01019274.1:0-16936 GCA_004320025.1 Laticauda laticaudata
ATATAATAAGGCCGGGTCTTATTTTTTTTTGAGCCCCGAAAAAATGGCTAGGCTGTCTTTTGGGGGGTGACTTAATTTCCCTCCCTTGCATCTTCGGGCAGGCAGGCGGCGACGGCTTGGATGTTGACCTCGACGTTGGTGGGGTACTTCGTATTGGGGTTCAACGCAGGCAGCATCATATCCGGGTGTGCAACAAAAGTACTTCCTAATGGCAAGCCCCTCCCCCCAATTCCCCCCATTTCCCATGTTTTAATATAGGCCTTAATTTGAGGGGAGGGGCTTAATTTCATTTCATGCCTATACAACATGCTGGGACTTCCTATTGGGGGAGGCCGTATTGTTGGAGAAACAGGGTAGAAATTATTCTCATCACTGAAGATGACCTCAACCCACGGTTCATTAATCCACCTGGCATACTTCTTGGCCCATGCACGTTGATGAGAGCGGTGAGATCTGTGAGCAAAAGTTTACTTTGAGCCCTGCAGCCTTTGAGCCCTCTGGCAAGCAGTCTGCGACACACTGTGCTTGTGCACACTTTTACATCATGTTTCACCCCAAATTCTTTTAATCTGAGGTGAGGTGAGCTTCCTGTCAGCCATCGAAATGCGTTGCAGAGCCCGATCTCGCCGTTTTGTCGACTTTCTTGGTCTTCCCGAGCGGAGCCTGTCATCAACAGTTATTTAGTATTTTTCAACCACTCTGATCACTGTGGTACGATGGCATTTCACTCTCTTGGCTACTTCTGGACAGGAGTAACCCTCTTCATGAAGCACAACGATGCGATGCCGCTGCTCAGTACTGGTTAAAGCAAAGGCCTTCATCCTTGCCCGCAGCCAGAGCTAAATTAAATTTCTCAATGCTTTTCATGCCTATTTATAGTCAGAGAGTCTGACAACATTGATTGGCTCATAGATTTAGCCTCTGTGCATTTTGATTGGTCAGCCAAAGCTCGCTGCTGATTGGCTATTTTTGATCCGAACATTCTCGAAAATGCAAGTTGTGTTTGTTTTAGCACATAAACTCACTCAAAACCTTAAAAAAACTTTGGTTGTATTTATAAAAATTATGCATCTCAATCAGACTACAGAAATTTTCGTCAAAGTACTAATCTTGCGTGGTTTCTGGGTGAAAAATTGATTAAACATGTAAATACAGCTTAAAACTGAAATCGTGCAGGACTTTTTCACACAGCTGTAACTCACTATTTATTATTTCTAAAATTTCCATCTATCTTTGTGCATACGTTTTCAATATTAATGTATTCTTTTTCAGCAACACATAGTATATACATAGCTATCATGAACAAGGAAAAGGAGCAATACAAATTTTCTTCATCCTTATGTACCCATGACAAACTATTCAAAAGCTAACCCACTGATCACTAAGACCTGAATAAACTTGATAGCCATAATCAATCAAAACCAATCAACCTGCTATCTTGTACGTTTGACAAATAAATACATAAAAATAAAACCTGATACACCAGTGAATAGCAAGTTGAGGGTGACCAAAATATTTTTCCTCTGGCATGAATAGAATTCCAAGTAGACCAAACAAAGCAGCAGATTCTGCTGTTAAGTAATAATGTCCATCTTTTTTAATGTAAACTTTCTAAATTTTACAAAGATCCCTACCTACCTAACTTCTACTCGTTCGAGGGTCGCGCATAGCTGGATAACGCTTGGTTGTTGGAAGGAACAGAGTCGCTACCCAAGCGGTTTTTCAAACTTGGCAACTTTTAAGATGTTTGAAGTTCAACTCCCAGAATCCAGCAATTTACAGATCAAAATTACACATTTATAGAAATGATTAAATGATTGATCAAAAAATCCACACAACTTAAAAGTTAACGAATTTGAAAACCACTGTTTGATGCTTCCTTTTAAAAGGTGGAGGGAATATTGGGTTTTAAACCTAGATATAAGTTAAATATTGGGTTTTAAACCAATGTTTCCTGTGTTTTCACATTCGCCAACGACAACGTTTCTCGGCATTGTAAATTTCCCGGTCAGGTTCAAACGGATAAGCCTCCTTTTTGTTTTATTCGACCAGACTTTCTGGGTTAGGCCGGCCGAGCAAACAAACGACCCACGCCGAGTTGCAGGAGGTCGGCCGGCCGGCCGGTTGCGTGATAAGCTTCGGAGAAACAAAACCACAAAATGAGCGGCGGGCACCCCTGAGAAAGGAGTGAGAAATTTCGCTATACGCGAATCGAAGCCCCCCTTTCAATCCTCCCAACTTAAGCTACCATGGAGTTCAGCGGGCGGAGGAGCCGCCAGCCTCGGATGTCCTCCGCCCCCGCAGCCACGCGGCCCAGACACTCGCGCAAGAGGAAAGAGCGGAAAGAAAGGAAAGCCCCCTACACGCGCGCGGCCACCCGGGTTCCGCCTCTCGACTGAACCTCCGGGGGCGGTTCGGGAGCGCGCAGGCGCGCTCCACCCCTTCGCCCTTCCCTCCTTCTTCTTCTTCTGGAGTGAACTGACTGGAAGTGGCGTACGTGCAAAGCAGAGCCGGAGAGTGGCGGCGCAAGCCCCGCCCCCGCCCCCACCCCGCCTGCCCAAAGGCCCGAGCAACGGTGAGAAGGGAGGAGGAGGAGGAGGAGATAGGGCGAGGTGGGTGGAGGGGTGGGGGAAGAAGAGCTCGCGCCGGCCGAGGACGCGTCCCTCGCTTCTCCCGCTGCCAGAAGAGGAGGCGGAGGGGGAGGAAAAAAAAAAAGNNNGGAGGGGGAGGAAAAAAAAAAAAAGGCGCGGAGGGAGAGGGATGCCTCTTTGCCCCATTTGCCAGAGGCTGCTATGAGGCGTCGGTAGGAGGGCGCCTCCGAAGCGGCAGGCGAGAAGGCGGCGGGGTTTGGTTGGCGGTCCTCCGCCCATCAGCACGAGAGAAGGAGGCGGACGGAGCAGCCGAGCCGCGGCGCAGCTCTGACGGGCCGGGGGGCGGCCATGATGAAGTGAGCCACTCGCCGCCTTCCCGGAGGTCGCGGAAAAGGGGAGGGGGGGGGAGAAGGAAACAAACAAACAAACAACCCGGGGCGACCAAGGAGAGGGACGCGAGAACATGGCCAATGACAGCGGTGGGAGTGGCAGCGGCGGCGGAGGGGCCGGCCAAGGCGGGGGATGCGACGGCGGCGGCGGCAGCGCCAGCCAAGAGCGGGACCGGCAGTACTGCGAGCTGTGCGGGAAGATGGAGAACCTGCTCCGTTGCGGCCGTTGCCGCAGCTCTTTCTACTGTAGCAAAGAGCATCAGCGTCAGGACTGGAAGAAGCACAAGCTCATCTGTCGGGGAAGCGACGGCGACGGCGGCGGCGGCGGCTGCTCCCCGGCGGCAGAAGGGGGCGCTGCTGAGCCTCGAAAGCCCGGCGGCGGCGGCGGCAACAACAACCAGCACCCGAGCGCTCGCCACGGCCGCCCGCCTGCTGCAGGACGGGACGGCGAGGAGAGGGCGGCGGCGGCGGCCTCCAAAAAAGCAACAGCGCTCCCCGCCAAGCCGCAGCGGGACCCCAAGTCGGAGGAGAACGCGGTGGTAACGAACAACCACGTTGCCAAAGCGGCGCCAGGAGCCCGAACACAGGAAGAGGAGGATAAGGAAGCGGCGCTTGCCGCGGCGGGTCCGGCCGTGGAGGCGGCGGGGCACTTCTACCGGGATAAATCCAATTTGACTGGCGAAGCGTCCCTGCGCCCCAATGGGCAGATGAAATCGCTGGTGCCGCAGCGCCTGGCTTTGGAGTACATCGTGCCCTGCATGAACAAGCATGGCATCTGCGTGGTGGATGACTTTCTGGGCAAGGAGTTGGGCGGGCAGATCGAGCAGGAGGTCCGGGCTTTGCACCACACCGGACGCTTCACCGACGGCCAGCTGGTCAGCCAGAAAAGCGATTCCTCCAGGGACATTCGTGGCGATAAAATCACCTGGGTGGAAGGCAAAGAGCCTGGCTGCAAAACCATCGGAAACCTTATGAATAGTATGGACGATCTTATACGCCACTGCAATGGCAAACTGGGTAACTACAAAATCAACGGCAGGACGAAAGTGAGTGGTACCCTCCTCTTTCTTGCCATCCTCTTGTGGTACTTAAGCAGCCTCGGAGCTGTTGATGTCGGCCTTCTCCTCCTTCTTCGTTGGTGTAGGCACATTTATTTTTAGGACGGTTTAATAGTAGGCCCCAAATTGTGGATGAGAGCAGTAAGGGTCAGAGAAATATTATGAGAGGGCTTCTGTAAGGGATGGCTGGGGGTTTCTTAATATATGCTTGGGGTTAATCTCAGCTGAATTGAGTAGAGTTTAAAGGCTTCTGGTTGAATAATGGCTTCATTATTTTAAATAATATTTTCATGATTAAATAATTCAATAAGCACTTGGTTAAACCATCCAAAACCTTTATCTAATGACCGTATGATAAAACTGGGTTTTCTTCCGAATTCAAACATTTTAAGATTATTAAGGAGGAGAAATGTAGACAAAACATTGAAAAAAGTAAGTTTTCCCCTGATGACACAGTTATATAACTTTTTCATATAACCAAGTGATGACACAGTTGTATGACAGAGTTGTGTTGGGGTGATTTAAATGAGGCACTTGTGAGGTTCTGCTTTGTAATTGAGCAAATATGTGGAACAAACAGTAAAATAAGAGCATAGTTGTATCAATATGGGTGCTGTATATCTTCTATCATTTTACCCATATAATAATATATAGATGTGAACTGTTAAATTAGCTAGAACTACAGTGTTTATCGTGGTGTTATCCTGGGAAATTTGAATTTATTGCTTGACATTCTGTTCAGTCTTGATTATTTTGTAATGCTAAATGCACAACTTGTTACACATAGCACAAGATTCTTAATACCAACATTGCATAATTATATTTACTGAGATTTAGTGATTATTTATTCTAGTAAGCTAAAAGGGCATTCTTGGATATTATGGTAGGCATAAAATTAGTTTTTAATTTTCTTTATTTAGTAACTAATGCATTATTGAACAATATTGATAAATAGGACCAAAGTTTCATAGTTGTTACCAAGATTACATAGCAGAACTGTATTATGATTAGAAAGTAGTATAAATCTTGATTGTGGTTTCTTTGCACATGATTAGAGGTAAACAAATGTTGGATGAGCCATAGCTCTTTTTAAACATAAACATTTCATTCAGCAAGTTGAAGATGAAGAAATTGCCTGGGATTATATGCTGTCTTCTCAGTCTGTAACCAAGAGAATAAAGCAAATTTGGATGAGTATTAACACTTGAACATTTGTTGGCAAGAACTGAGTGGGAACAAATTAACAGGTTAAAAATGTGGAAGTATTCACTCATTAGAAAAAGTGTTGGGTTATGTTTATAATTATAATTATACAAAAATATAATTATAATTATCAGTGATAGAATTAATAATATGCTGCTTGAGTCCAATATGCTAGAAACGTGATATCTTTGCTTGCCATCAGTTAAAATATAATTGGGTAGCAGCATTGTTTCAAATGTTTCATGGTAGTTCAGTGTAGTTTTCGAGAGAAGGCTTCTATCACCATTTTTTCTATAAATCTTTGTGCTGGGGAAGCAGGTCTGTTTTTATTTTATTTAGTTTTTGCCCACTTAAGAATATACTTTTGAAGCATGCAATTAATGTAGAGTCAGAAGAGTCATCTACACTGCTTTGTGTTGCACATATATTAAGAAAAAATGTTCATTGTGGTTTATAAAATAGGACAAAATGATACATAATCTGAATTAAGAATTCCTTAAATCAGTTTCAATTAAACAAATATGATATTTGCTGGCTTTTGAGCCTCATGGGAACAGTGCATTTTATAATGCTAAGAAAGACATGATGTGAAAGCCCCTCAATAGTTTTTATGGGCAACTGGAAAAAAAATTCATTTAAGACTTGCAGGGAATATTTTCCTGAAATACGAGTGTGCCATGTAGCAGTTTAGATTTGAAGACACAAACCCATATTTTCTCCCAGAATTATGCAGCAGTTTCAGAGGGCAGACCTTCTAAACACAACCCCAAGAAGAAGTAAGGCTGCTTTAGAAGGTGCTGCATTTCCCCCTGTGATCTGGACTATCTTGTTCCCACAAATCAAAACATCTAATAAACATAAAACAATTTATGTAAGAAAGCAGACTGAACTGTGAAGTCAAAGTAAAATGAAATATAGAAGTTACAGATTATGTAACCATAACACTTGAGAAAAAGCCAATTTTCCTTATAGCATTTTTCTTATATTCAACTGTCAAACCTGAATGTTTTATTCCATAACATGCTACCTGTATGTGTAACACAGTGACTTCAATCTGTCAGACTACTATTCTGCTTTCAAAACTCTTCTGTTTTTCTCTCCCTCTGATTACAGTTAGTCCTCGACATACATCCTTTTGTTTAGTGACCGTTTGAAATTACAAAAGCACTGAAATAAGTGACTTGTGACCATTATTCACATTTACAACCATTGCAGCATCCCCATAGTCAGGTGAACAAATTTTGGATGCTTGGTAACTGGCTCATATTGATGACGGTTGCAGTATCCTGGGTTCATTTTTCATCACCTTTTGTGACCTGATAAGCAAAATCAATGGGGAAGCCAGATTCACTGAACAACTATGTTACTTAACAACAGCGGTGATTCACTTAACAACTGCAGGAAGAAAAATCGTAAAATGTGGGAAACTCACTGAACAACTGTCTTGCTTAGCAACATATATTTTGGGATCAATCGTCATAGGTTCAAGACTACCTGTATTTCTTAAATTAACTTGTTTTATCTAGTCTTGTGACTTTTTAATTTCATTTTTTTTCCAAATTTCATTCTGTACTGTAACTTTGCCAATTTAATATAACTTAGAACTGTTTATGAAGAGACCATGATACATTTGTGTGCTGCATAGAATTTAGCACAGTTTTAGAAAATTGCCTTTTGATCTGTTAATATTAACTATAATTGTTATCATATACCTTTGAGAAAGTCTCATAAGCTTAACTTTAATAAAATCTTTTGTTTTGAGGTAAACAACTATTGAAAAACTCCAGGATTGTTAAAAAGGCAATATAAAAACCTTGAATGTAAAGTATTATTTAGAGAACTTTGTTTAACATAGTTTTCTTCATAGAAAACAATTATTTGCAAAACCAGATATATCACACTATCACACAAATTTCATTCTTAGAATATTGCTGCCCTTAGATTCAAGTATACTGGAAAAGAATTTTGCTTATTTGTAATGAACGAAAACTATTTTGTATCATTAAAAATGAATATGGCTTAAAGGGACAGGCTTGCAAGTCACTTTTGAGAGTTGGCCACTCATCTAGTATCCCTTTCTATCTGTTCTAGTTTAATCCTTTAAGATAACTAAAAACTTTAAATAGTTTGTTTTGAATAAATGATGCAGTTCTGATTGTAATATCATAAATGTGTTGGTCAATTTGGCATTGAATACCAGTTTGTCCTATTAATTCACTTATTTTAAAGGCCAGTAAGTATTTACCATAAAACTTTCTATAAAGTTGTTTTTATTCCATGTTGTTGGTTTTTATATACCAGCAAAATTGATTGGAGTCATATAACTGTTTGAAATATACGGGTAGTCTGCCACTTACGAACGTGATTGGGCTCAGAATCTTAGTGGTTGAAGGAAGTGATGATTAAGTGAGATGCCATGCGACCATTTCAGTTCTTTGGCTAGCCAGGTCAGTCATAGCTTCAGAAAGCAAGCTATTGGTGCTTTTTCCTGCTACGTTTTGTGTTCTTCTCCCCCAACTTCTCTGTCATTCACTTTTTAAAAAAATTGTAGGCTCATAGAATTTCATACCAAATATTAGCTTATAGCCATTAATCCTTTTTACTTTCTAAAACCAGAACTCAGAGGCATTGATATAAATAAAATTGATATTATAAGGTCATTGCTTTGCAGCTGATCAGCTTTCAATTTTTTATTATTAAAATAATTCTAAATATATTTTATCAGAGAACCTAAGAAATACTGAAGATGATTGATGTCTGTAAAGTCTTAGTGCTCACCATAGTTTAAAGAAGGGGTGTCAAACTCAATTTCATTGAGGGTCACATGATTGGGTTTGATCTTGGGCTGGTGATGTGACCATGGTGGGTGTGGCCATAGTGGGCATGACATAGGACCGCATGGTTTTATAAACTTATAAAAGTAGGGAGGTGTACATTTCTGTGATTTTGTTTTTTTAATACTTACTTAATCGACTTGATTATCTTATGAGAGAGAGAGAGAGACCAGATCAAGAAACTGACTCCATAAGAAGACTAGAACTACAAAATTATTGACATAGACTACAGTAGCAGAATCCTGAAAGCCTGAAAGGTAAAATAGTTTACTTTTCCTCCTTTTATAACCTGAGTCAAGGACAGCCTCCTGGACCACTCTGGAGGCTCTGTTTTGGGCCTGAAAGGCCTCCTGGAGGACTCCGGAGGGCAAAAGAGGTTGTGGGGGGGGCATGCCCCATTTTTTCTAGCAGAGGCCCTGTGGGCCGGTCCTTTGCTATTTCCAGATTAGCCCCTTGGGCCAGATCTAAGCATCCTATGGGCTGGATCTGGCCTGCGGGCCTTGAGTTTGACATTCCTGGTTTAAAGCTATGAGGAGTAGAATAGACTTGGCACCCTCCAAGTTCTTTTAGTTAAACAATGTCTCATGTCAAGATCCTGGAAGTGCCCCTTCTCTGTAGCAGTGCTGCCCTCTGGAATGACGTTTCCCTTGAGATTTAAGTGGCTCTGAAGACCTTGCTCTTTGCATAATGGCAAATGTGATTTCAGACCTTCTTTCCTCTTTTTCTTTATTCCTATCTGAGTTTGTTACATGTGCCATCTTTGTTCTTTTTGCTTTTTGGTGTTTTTGGGGTTTTAAATATTTCTTACAATTTTCTAAACCATCCAGTATAATGGATAGGAATCAGGTGACATATAAATTTAATAAAGTTGATTGCACTATAAGCCAGCTATTTAGACTGGATTTGACATTTTTATCCACCCACTGAGTCATTCCCAAGGACCTAGGTTAGTCAGGTGTTGTTTGATGGTGTTAAAGGTTTTGCAATTGGCTGATGGTCATTTTATCTAAGCTGTTGATGTTCAATTGTGCTCCAGCTGTTTTGGGATTGCACCTAAGGCGCCTGTTACTATCATTGTTTTCTTTTGCCATAATCACTGTACTGTTGTTTGCAGGTCTTTGCATATTGTGATTTTCTCTAGTTCTTTACCTTCTATTCTGCTATCTCTGGGTACAACCTAATCCACTATCCAGATTTTTTTGTCCTTCTTATCAACAATTGTTATGTCTGGAGTGTTATGTGGCAAGTACTTGTCTGTTGGAATTCTAAAATCCCAGAGCACTTCAGCTTCTTCCTTTTCTACTTGTCTATTTTGTGTACTCACCAATTCTTGCTTGCTTGCAGATGGTATTTCTTGCAGGTCTTCCAAGGCCACCATTGTTGCTATTTTGTCATGCTGTTGTTTGTAGTCAGTCTCTGCTGTCTTGCAGCAGTTAAGCAAGTGTCTGTTTCTTCAGCTTCTTTGCAGAAGCTTCATTTGTTCCTTGTTGCAGTCTTCTCAGTTCTGACTTTGTATGCATTTGTTCTTAAAGTTTGCTCTTGTATAGCCAAAATTAGCCCGTCTTTTTTTCCAGCTTTCTTGCTTTTAGCCATTGCCAGGTTTTATCTGCTTTGCTTACTTTTTTTTTAATATACTGAGCATGTAATATTTTGCTTTGTCTCTTTTCTATTCTTCATTTGGTCTGTCTTACAGGCCACTTTGGTCTCTCCAATACTCAATAAGCCTTCATGGTGTACTAGCTTGACTTCATCTTCTTTGCTGTTCCTATTAAAATGTATAAAGAAGATGAAGTAAAAAAAAAATCTCAGCATTTCTAGCTCTATTTCAAAGTAGGATGCAGGGGTGGGATGCGACTGGTTCTGTCCAGTTCTAAAGAACTGGTAGTTCTGAAGAGCAGCAGACACCAAACCGGTTCTGTGTTTAGTGCTGTTTGGTCCACCTGCCTGCCCGGGCTCTTACCTGTCCTTTATTTTCTACTTTTTCAACCTCAGCTACTTTGCGCAGCACAGCTGAGGTTGAAAAAGCAGGAAGAAAGAGGCTTTTCAAATGCTGCGCACCACTTTTCAGTTGTCCGGGTGACACAGCTTAAGGTTTTTTTACATGCGCACGAAACGTTCATGCACGCGCAAAACATAATCACCAAACCAGTAGTAACACCGGTTGAATGCCACCCCTGGTAGGATGAATACATTTCTGCATTTTAAAGTTTATAAAGTTGATTTTTCTGTTTTCTTTTTAAGTTATGTATACTTTTTGTGCAAAATAATGTGAAAAACTGTGAAGCTTGACTGAGCTTATTTAATAGAAAATTAGTTATGTTCCAGGTTGGCTTTTTCTTGACTTAGGAATTGACACTTTTGTAGGAAAAGAATCATTTTCTCACTTGCAGCGTTGATGTTGTTGAGAAAAAAATACACAATTAGCTTATTGGAATATATTGGGCTCAGTTTGTGGCATACTGATTTTTACTTTAGGCATTTTAGTTTTCTTCTCTCTCTTCTGTTTTTTCCTCTAGAAAATTGAATTTGTTCAAGAATTGCTGATATGATTAATGTTAAAAGTATTGTAACTTTGTGGGTTCCAATATAACTTCTGAACTAGACTTTGTTCGGGAATGTGATACCTACCAGTATTATATCACATTTGTATTGTATTTGATGAGGCTCATCTGCTAACAGAGGAACACAGCAGAGAAAAGAATTCCCATCTATTCTCTCTATGTTTCTTAAATCTTTTGGAAGATTCTAGAGTAGATTGAGATAGTTTGAATAGGAAGAAAAGAAAAAATATGTTTAAGTTAGATGAATCATAACAAAGTCTAGTCCTCTTCTGGTGACCAGCAGTCAACTTGGCATTAAATATATTTCTATTTTCTGTCAAAACATTAAGTATCAAAATAAATGGTGGAGAATAGCTGTTGCTATTTATTTTGCCAATATAAGGGGACAAAAACTAGCAAACATTGACAAATATTCAAGAGATAAAAAGAAAACAAAGTTATATCATTATTCAAAAGTTGAAGGGGAAATTTCAATCATACAAATACATAAACACTTTTAATTTTAGTTGCGAATGCAGCTGTAAGCTGCTGAACACTAAATAGATATCTTATATTTGTTCTTATTTAGGGAAAGCATGAGCACTGCAAAGTAAAAATTGAACAGGCCTGTCATAGAATCATATAGTGGAAAGGAACCTTGAGATTGTGTAGTTCAGTATTATCTTCTGCTACAGAAAATAATTCAGAAAATATTTACTTTTTAGGGGGAAAAGGGTGCAAAAAGGAAGCAATGATCAGGCCTGAGAATCCACACATTATGTGAAACATTTTCTAAACAGTTTCATTTTTTGAATTTCAAATGTTATCAACAGTGTTTGCTGTTGATAGTTAATCATTTTCATTACTCTCTGTCCTATAATAGTTTATTTCTTTTACTTCATGAATTTTCTAATATAGGACACTTTATCAGCAACAATTATATATATCAGTTAACAAGAAAATATGCTATAGTTTATAAATCATTTTTACATGGAAAATTCCTCTCCCAATTGTTCCTAAACTTTTCTATTCCTATTCAATGGGTCTTCACATCTCTAATTTTATGTGATCTTTTTTCAAAATCCAGTTGACAACCATGCTATAAATGTAATCAGATCAGGCTATCATGTAGGATAAAATTTATTGTGTTAAAAGCATTAATATAATTTAATGGTGGCTTGCAGTTTTGATGTTTGTGCATTAAGCACATATTTTTAAAGTAAATGAGATATAGAAGTGCTAGTTTATAAATCTAATGATGTCTTTGTGTGAAAATCTGCTCTGAACGAAGTCTGACAGGTGATTGCAATTAGTAGAAAGCAGAATCAACAAATATATTTGCTTCATTTCATATAATATAAATTAGATATAATTTAAAACAGTTTCTTAAAGTATATTTTAAGTTTCCTAGGGTCCCCCCAAGACCCTATTGGGGACCTCATAATCAAAATAATTTGCCAACCTGTGTTGAAAATAATACCATATTAAAAAATCCCATGAATCAGAAAAGACAGTGGCAGCAGATGCATCAATTCTAATTTTTAATAAGACTAAATATTGTGAAATATAGCAAAAAACGTTTTCAACCAAAGTACCTCAAATGAAGTACTTTCAGAATGCATCTGAAATCCGGGACCCATTACATCCATAGAATTGAAATTTGGCAAATTTTATAAATATTTTATACAAAATGTCATAAACATTTTCTGTGGTCAATTCCCGATTGTGCCATTTCAATATGGGCTAATTTCAAGGCAAATATATATTTCTGATTATGTCCCAAATTTTTGAAGAACTTTTATTTTCCACTCATATTAGAAACGTTGCCATTGTTGAAGGCATTGACAAATCTGGTGAGGAAATACTTCTGAAACAGTGAATCAAAGGGGGATGGGTTTCTAGTAAAATTTTTAAAGCAAGGAAAGAAAAATATTTAGGAAAATTAAATTGAAAATGTGTTTATAACACATTTGAAGGTATCTTAATCATAGTATGTTATTTTACATAGTGCCAGTTGAATGGGAACATAGAATCTGAAACTTATCTTAGAAACAAAGTCTAATTTTAAATGTTCATGAAAAAAACAAATTATTATGCAATATTTTTTCATATACCTGTTAAGAATGCTTTTAATATAGGGTAGCCATCCATTCAATCATCCAACCATCCACCTATCAATCACATTTATATTACTACCCATCTCATGTAGTGACTCTGGGCAGGGTATAAGGTAATCCAATTAGATATTTAAAAAAGCCAATGAGGCAACAAAGATAAAATTAAAAAAGATTTTTAAAAATAGTGGGGGGAGAAGCCATTATAGAGAATGCATTCAGTTGGCCATCATGTAACCATCTGGCAGGCTTTGGTCTATTATGGGATCCAAGCCAGTTGACATAACAATGTTTTGAATATCACCTGAAGACCAGTAAAGCTGGAGCTAGCCTCACCTTGGGCTGTGGGGAGGATGTTCCACAGGGCAAGCATCATGGCAGAAAAGGCTTTCCTCTTCCCTATCTGGGTAGCCTGTAACATAACATGCCTCTTCTGTCAGACCTATGGGACAGATAGATGTAACTGGAAAGAAGTGATCCCCCAAATAACCATGTGCCATGATAATGATAAGTATCAATAAATCATTACATCTTGGGATATCAATACTTTGTACCTGATACATCAGTTGAACACTCTCAGTTTGTATTCTCAAGCAGATACAAAGTTACATAAGTAGTTTTGTTGTAAACAATTAGAAATGCAAGCATTCAAAACAAAAAATTTGTGTCGAACAAAATCCAGAATCTTGCCATATGTATTCCTAAGACTTAAATCCCGAGTCCCTTCCTCTGACCCTTTTTAAGCAGTGACAGTTTTGCTGCTCATTTCCTGATGCTAAAGATTTGTGAAGCAACTCTTTTGACAGTGAGAATCAAATACCACTTCAGCTCTTAGCAAGTGCTATGGGAGGAAAATCTGTAAGAAACCGTGATACTTTTTCCCCCCTACCCAATTGTATGAAATGCAATGAAATTCATTTTCCCTACTCTCGGGACTCACCTGTAGATCTGTTGTTATAGAAATGGCTAGTTTGTACTATTATGTAAAAGTAAAAGTTGAGGTTCTATGTTACTTCTTATTCTACTACGCTAAGGGGAGATGGAAGTCAATGTCTTCTTTTTCTTTTTCCCTTCTCTTCTTTTCTCTTCCTTTTTTGCTCCCCTATTTTTCCTATTAATTGCTTTTGTATTTTTGTATTTTATATTACAAACTAATAAAATGGCAAAGATGGGGGAAAAGATAGCTATTTTTTTTTAAAAAAGGAGTCATCTCTACTTTCAGGACTCAATGTGATTGTTTGATTTCTCATCTTTATTGAAAGGGGTTTGAACAGCTTGGTCAGACACACAGAGTAATATTCAACAGTAATATTCAAGAGCAAGATCCTGAAACAAAAAACCCTGGGATTATTTATTATCAAGCAACAAGGAACTGCAGACATGTAAAAACATGATTGGTTACAAAGAAGCCTGAAGCAAAAATAGACACATCATGCTGCACCTGTCAAATGCGAAGCCAAAGCTTTCCACTAGTTTTAATGAACAACTTCCTGTTGAAACCCCAATTGCTAATATAGAGTTGAAATTATGATGCATGTTTGATTGATTGCTTACGAAATAATAACTACTATACTTAAAACTCTTACACTAAGTTCAGGAACACTTAAATTCTTTCACAGTAAGAATGTGCTAAGTTTCATACTTGGAACAACCAGCTTGGTGTGGTCTATGTCCAAACCAATTATGCTTATTTTATGATATGTGAAGCAATCCACTGTGATGACTTTTATATATATGACTACAAACATAGACCATAGTTAAATGATATTATTTAGCAAGTTGTGCATGCTCTTTGATCCAATCTTAACCATGGTATTACTGACTTAACTAAAATAGTTTAATGTAGGAGTAATTAAAAAAACTTACGTTGTGTCTGATAACACATTTGTAGCCCCCATTCCTTTAATTTTTGATGTCTAGGGAAGTCTTCATCAAAGAACAAATGGCTATATGGCTACAAAAATTAAAACTATACCTTATTGTATTGCTTCTGGTAAAAAAATAAATATTCCTTTAGTATTAAATTCCTTAAGGGGTCTATGTAGTTTTCTTGGTAGCTATTCTTTTATTCTGGGAAGTTTTTAGAGAAGAATCTAAAGGTACTTACAACAAAATCACTTATTACTGCAGATAAATAGAGAAAAAGATAACTTTAAAAGATTACGGTTATATTTCAACTGACCATTCTAAGGGTAATTAGAGTTTGCTGTAGAGCATCCTAAGGGGATGTTTATGGCATAAGGTTTTGTTTGATTGGTTTACTGTTTTATTTTATGGTTGTTTTATAGTTACTGGTTTTACTGTTGTTATAGCCACCCAGAGTTGCAACTCCCACTATACTAGGTTAAAAATGCTGTTGGATATTTGTATTTCAATGTATTGTTGAGATTTATATTACCGTCCAAACATTATATGAAATAGGCAGTCTTGTTTAACTCTAGTGTATTGAATTTGTTTTAACATAGCATGTTATCCAAATATAGCAGTTGTGCTTTGTTAATCTATTTTAAAAGTCATTCTTTGTGTGCAGGTAACTACATACAAATATCTTTAGGCAGCAAAAACACTAATCTTCTTTCTCTTACATTGTTAATAACAATAGAATTTATAAACAGCAGGCTAAAATTTAATGGAAAGGCCTTTGTATTCTTCTCCAAATTATAATGTTCTTTATAATAAAACAATGTGAATCATGTTTACTGATAGAAAAGATTTACAGGTAATCCTCAACTTACAGCAGTTCATTTAGTGACTGAAGTTACAACAACCCTGAAAAAAAAAATGACCATTTTTCACACTTACAACTGTTCCAGCATCCCATGGTTATGTGACTAAAATTCAGACACAACAATTTCTGGGCTCAATTGTGGTCATAAGTCAAGGGCTACCTGTATGCCATTTGTTTAGGGAGGTAAGGAACCCTGGAGCAAGAGTGGGATCCAGAGGAAAAAACAAAAAATGTAATTGTAGGAGCAGAAGTACACTTGGAAATTATTGAATATAGATGTATTGCTTTATTTATTTATTTAGGTAGCTAGTTTAGTTGGTTAGTTTATGTAGCTGTCAACAATAAAATAAAACAATTACAATTAGAAAAATTAAAACACAAAGAAAATCATTATCATAACCAAGAAATGGGACCCCTTCATATCCGTGGGCCCAGAAAAAGGTCTTGCAAAATAATGTTGGTTTCTTCCTGTTTTTATCTTGAACTATAAGATGATAAAGTCTATTGAGTATTGACCTGTGGTGTTTTCTTGTTTTTTGTTTTTAATTTCTCCATGTTACTGCTGGCACAATAATTATATCAGATGATTAAAGCTTACAAATTGTCAATATGTATAAAGCTATCATTACTCTAATGTGTTAGACAACTATCTGAATTAATATGCTCTTAAAAATAAATTTCAGAGATGTTACTCATATTCACTTACATATTAAATATTTTCACAATATTAAATGTTAAAATGCTGAAATTCATACATCTGTTTCTTGAGATAAAGAAGTCCCTTTTTGTTCATATTTTGTGCTTTCTTGTTAATTACAGGCAATGGTAGCTTGCTACCCAGGCAATGGAACAGGATATGTGCGACATGTGGATAATCCAAATGGAGATGGAAGATGTGTTACATGTATATATTACCTTAATAAAGACTGGGATGCCAAGGTACTTCCTAGTTTTAGAGAAGGTCTTACAGTATATATATTAAGAAATGGCATTCTTGTTATATTAATTGTAATAAGTGGTTGAGTGTTATGCTAAGTTGTTTGAATAAGTCTAAAAATAGTTAAGCTAGTTTTTCCATGAGTTTTTAACTAACTCCCTTGAATAGCTGACAAACTCATTCTTAAGACTGCAACTAAGCCTAGGTATCCAGGGCAAATATATTCTGTCTGGGATCTAAAATGTTATCCGGTTCTACTTCTAAAAAATATATTGAAAATTCTATTATGTAAACTGAGATCTTCAGCCTCAAGTAATTCTCCTACCCTTAGCTTATATTTTTATGATAATCAACATTATGATTTGTAGTTCTGGTAAAGGAATAGAATAAAATAGAATAGAATAGAATTCTTTATAACCAAGTGTGATTGGACACACAAGGAATTTGTCTTTGGTGCATATGGTCTCAGTGTACATAAAGAAAAGGTACATTCGTTAAGAATCAAGAATCATAACGTACAACACTTAATGATAGTCATAGGG
>BHFT01019276.1:0-89808 GCA_004320025.1 Laticauda laticaudata
GGATAACTACGGATGGAACATTTTGCTCGTCCGTTGTGTCCTTTTTGCATCCGTTGGCCGGTGTGACATGGGCTTAATATGTCCTTAGTTGGATAGTTTAGTAAAATTAATCTGTCAACCATGATGTCAAATACCAGTTAGGTCTTCAATGTTTAATACTATAGATCACCAGTAAGATAGTTGCTTAATACAGTTATTGACAGAGACAAGAAAATTTTTTTCCAATACACAACTTTCATGAAATGAAAAATGCAGTTCAGAGAGCAATATCATGTCTTCTAACTTTCTGTGTAATAAATTGTCCCTGCTAGTAATACTTGAAAGACAAGAACAAAAGTCCCCCATCCAGGGGTGGGATTCAACTTTTTAAACAACCGGTTCTATAGGTGTGGCCATGTGACTGTGGTGAGCGTGGCCTCTTTTTTTTTTTTTTTTTGCAGCACCCTCCCCCATTTTTGGGCCTCCTAGGTCTCAGGGAAGCCTCTTGGGTGAAGCAGTAAGACAGCAAGGGGGATCCCAGCACAGCTGATCATTGGAACAGCTGATCTTTGGGAGGGAAAAAATACCTTAAGGAGTGACTGGGCAAGGGAGAGTGCAGTCAATGATGTCAGGAATATGCAGGATGTCGCGCATGCACGATAAGGACTGACTGGGCAGGGAGGGAAAGGGCAGGTAGAGAGGGGCAGGACCAACCAGGGGTACAATTTGCCAGTTCTCTGAACTGCGCAGAATCATAACAACCAGTTCTATAGAACCTGTCCAATCTGGTAGAATCCCACCCCTGCCCCCATCCCCAAATCCCAAACAGGATGTGGAGTGGAGAGACAAGGAACACACTGTCTCTGACAGTTGAGTTAGTTAGGGCCATTTCTTCACCAGGGCAAAGTCATGTCATATGATGTCATCCAACATCATTATGTAGGTATATCAAAAATGAAGACAGGCTTTATGTCACCATAAAAATGGTAGAGTGAGCTTTTCAAATGCTGGAGATCACAAGTGAAGAAATAGCCTTAGTCTGTCAGAAGGAGAGAAATTGGTAGACTTTAAGCAAGTCCTGTCTACAGTCAGATCTTTAACAACAATGCCCAACTCTTTTGCAGCTAAGAGCCAGCCTTGTTAAATACTGTATATTGCTTCAGCCTTCAAATGTGATAGGAGTTACCTGAGAAAGCACTTTAATGCTTAGTGTTTGTTGTTGCTACATTTCATGGGGCAATGAGTGGGTATTTTTCAATATAATGGCTTAATATATGCAATGTATGTGGCATAGTTTTGCTCTGTTTTGAGGGTTAATAGCCAAAAGTGGCTCTAGGTTCATGCTTTGAGATGCTGGACCCCAATTAAAATATCAGGACAGAAAGATTATTTAATGTACAATTTATTTGGAATGTTCCAACATTAAAAGGTTTCTCTTGTGCAAGACAGAGAACCTGGAACGTCGACTTACATGTCTTTTTATAGTCTGTCCAACAAAGGTACTTCAAAATAAAAGTTGATTGGATTAAAAAAAAATCATCTGTCTAGTTACAGCATGAAAAATTAGACATCCAATAATATGTAAGCATAAGAATTTAAATAAGCATTGAATTCTGAATAAAAGCAAAAGAAACATCCATACAGGAAAAAAAGAGTATTGGTAAAGATACATTCATAGTACTTTTCTCAGGACTGGGCTCAAATATTTGCTTTGTTCATCAAAGCAAGAAAATGAAAGTATTTTATTTACAATATATCAAACACTTCATATTTCTAAAAATTAAGGTAGTTTTTTAACTTCCTGAAGGCTAAGGATTATAACAAATTACTAACAATACATTTGAAAGAAAAAGAGAAATAAGACCAATTAAAATAACAAGTTAAGCCACGTTAGTGCTATAGTACTAGAAAAAACATATTGCAAGCATTACAAAGTCCTTACTGTGTGACTCTCAAGATGCTTTATCTTGTGGATTATAAAAAGGAGCAGAATGCCTCATAGAGCTAGTGGCCATTGATGTCTACACCTCCTCTAATGACTTTTAATGACTCCAAATTTAAACTACTCTTAGCTAAGAAAAGAGAAAAGTTGAACATTTGAAAAGTTGATTTGTTTTTCTGAGTATAATATTGTATATTGACCCAGGTTTTTATTCCTAGGTAAACCTCTTTTTTTCTATATAAATAAATGAATCCCATGTTCTAACTGGTGACACAATGGTTAGAATGTAGTATTGAAGGCAAACTCTTCCACAGCCAGGATTTTAATCCTGATGGGGCTCAAGATTTACTCAGCCTTCCATCCTTCCAAAGTTGGTAAAATGAGGACTCAGGTTGTTCAGGGCAATATTCCAATGTTGTAAACCATCCAGAGAATGCTGTAAAGCACTATGGGGTGGTATAAGTCTAAGTGTTATTGCTATATTACTTATGTAGCAAATTCTATGACTTGATTTGGTCTATAATACTACTTAGCTGATGTTTGCTTATTTCGGGAGCTAAACAGAGTTGGCCCTGGTTAGTCCTTGAATTGGAAATGCTCTGAGAATTCTAAGACTGTCAGCTGAAGGGAAAAATCAGTGACCAATTATTTGGCAGGTTTCAGTTCTCGGGAGTTAACCTGGGAGTGTTTTTATCTTTTATTGCATGATTTCAGCTGTATGCTGCCCTAATTCTTTGTGAGTATTGTGCTATGAAAATATGGCTAGCTAGCAAGCAAGCAGGTAGGTAGGTAGGCAAGCAAAAAAATAAAGACATAGAGATTCCATTCTCTGGGAGAAAAGAACTTTACTTAAATTTGTCAATTGTGTCTGGGTATAGAAAAAGTAAATGTGCACCTCCTTAAACAGATATTGTAAGAGAGCCATGTTAGACTATGTTGGCAAAAAATCAGAAGGAATTTGGGAGCCTTGTTTCCAACTAAAACTTGTTAAAAGGTGTAAATTTTCATGAGCTGCATCTGCATCCGATGAAGATAGCTGTGGCTCATGAAAATTTATGCTTTTTTAATAAAATGAGTTGATAGGAAAAGATACTACCGGAATCCACCCACCTGCCCTGATTTCCAATTTAGCAGAAGAATCTGGTAGAAAGGTAATTGCATTACAAAAATACTTGATCTGATCAGTATTAAATGATTTATTCTTACTGGAGTGCTAAATCAAAGAGAGTGGTATGTATCACAGTTACTGAAATGCAGCACCTTTAAAACTAGCTGCCTTTAAAAAGCAAGATAAAAATGCACCAGCTGCCTGACTCAAAAACAGTCACCTGTAGCAGAACTAACATTCTGCTACAGGCAAACAGTGGCTGAAGCTGTTTAGCACCTTAATGAGTGAGAAATCAAATCAACTCACTTAGCTTACTGTATGTTTGGAGCTTAGAGGAGCTGGAATTCAAACCAAGCACTTTGCAGGGAGGGAGGCTACACACTCGGCATTCATCTCCGCCGGGTGGCAGTGGAGCGGTGTTGGCTGAGGCCCCACTTCGATTTGAAGCAGCCACCACAAAAGCATGGAAAGTAGGGGCTGTCTGTTATGGTCTGGGTGTTGGTATCACTGAGGTTCCCATCTCTGCTACTGGAATCTGAAATTCCAGGGGGTTTGGGACTCATAATCATTGTAATCAATGTCCAGCAGCAAACCTTCTGTGTTTGTGTTAAGTCAAGTTTCACAGAGGGTGACTTGGATCTTAGTTCAGTAAGGGATGCCAGGAATGCTACCCCTACCTATCCAGCGGTCACCATGGGGAGGCATCCAAGTTGTGCAACTATCCTCTCTTAAGAGAGTTATAGTTACTCCCACCAATGTGAGTGAGAAATCAACTCACGTAGCTTACTGTATGTTTGGAACTTAGAGGAGCTGGAATTCAAACCCATAGAAAGTCCATAATAAACTGAGTAAATTGCCTCTGCCTATCTTTATCTTGTCATATATTTGCTGAAATAATCTCAATTTTCAGAGTAGGGAATAGATGCATTTTATAGCCACAAACAGAAAGTTTCTGAGTACAGCTGGTTTCTTGAGTTCATAGATTGTTAATTTTTTTTGAAGGGCACAATTGCTTTAAAAGGGTTAATAGGTGCCATGGGATGAGGTGGCATTTTCTAAAATATTGGACTTTCCCTTAATAATCTTAAACGAAAGACATACCAATCTGGAGATAGCATTCAAGTTTTAATAACTCTTATCTTATTGGTGTAGAGTATAAAGAGTAGAACTTCAAGAAGTAAAGTGTAATTATGTAACATAATTTACCTTGGTTTTCCCAAAAATCAAAACTACCAACAAGTGGGGTTTACTGGGAACAAATTTAACTTGCACTACTAGGGATTTGGGGCTTAGTTCCATGCCTTATACCATTGGAATACTTTTATACCACTGATATTTTCAACAAAGATATGTGTGTTATCTTTAACCTAGTGGGTAGTATTTTTCATCCACTCTTCTTTTTTAATATGTAATTACTGAAGATGAACACAAATGCATTTTTGTTGTTCTTCACCAAACTGTGAGCAAACATCGGAGAAAATGTGGAGGAATTACCCTGAATTTCTCCAGAGGATTTCTCTAACTTTCTCCAAGTCCAAATATCATACAGAAAAGAAAAGACAAATGGTTAATAATGTTATGATTTCTTTCCTTGAGATTTAAATGCTAATGCCAGGAATGTTAAAGATCACTGAAGAAATTAATATATTGTGAGATAGGATATCCACATACACTTATACACACAGCCACATAAACACTCCACCCTCCAAAATTTTCCAAAATTCTTCAGCATTCTCTTTTCCATTGAAAGAACTTCTAAAACTATTTTTCTCTGATCCAACTGCATGAGCAATGGGGGGGGGGGTTTTNTTCTAAAACTATTTTTCTCTGATCCAACTGCATGAGCAATGGGGGGGGGGTTATTTATATGGTCCCTTGTATGTCACCCACTTGCATTTAACATAATATGTAAAATATAGCATAATATAAGACTAGAAAATAAAACCAACATCAAACATCAATCATCCAGTCTGCCTAAGCCATAGTCTACACCAGGGGTCCCCAACCTATGGGCTGTGAGGGGATTGCAACCAGGCAACAGAAACATCAGTGAGCATGCTCATGATCAACCTCATTTGCACAAGCAGTTGACGACTGTGTGCACATACTCCATTTCTGTAAGCTACAAATGCATATGTATACACTTACCAGCTACTCACACAGAACCATCCCCCATCATCATCGTCGCCCCCCCACACACACACTCACATCAGTCCACAAAGCCAGAAACGTTGGGGAACCCTGCTCTTCACCGAAAGCTTTGTATAAGAAACTTGGTTTCAAAGTCTTGGGAAAAATGAACACAGAGGGGTCAGAGAAATGTAGAATAATTTCTGAACTTTGCATTAGCAACTACTAGGATTGTACAAAGCTACGAAGTGGGAGCTCACTTGGATGATGCTTTGAGTGAGAAACCACTTTGAAGCTGCTTCACAAATGACACAACCTCCTACTTCTCAAAAGTAAAGCCAGATTGATATGAGCCCTCTCCAGAGTAATGCACAGTGCCATGTTCTACTTCACTGAAGCACAGGCAATTGTTTTGTCATGATCCAGTGGGCTTAACTAATTTGAGAGTCAAACATTTCCTTTTCCAAATAAATTCTTTTTGGACATTCAGTGGAAACCAGCATGATCAGGCTAAAGAAAAGGGGGAAAGTTGTTTTTCCATCACACTAAAATTCTGACATAAAATAAATATTTATATTTAGAACATGGGGCAGGAAAAAGACCATACTCTCAGCCACAAATATAATTTTAACTGCAGAGATCTGCTTGTAGTGGTATATTGAAGTGATTACATATTGCTAAATCACAACTGAAGAAACCCACCATGAGTGATATGATAGAACTAATTTCTATATTCTACGTCTTGTGTTTTCATGCAATTTTTGTTTTTGTTCCCATCATGTATAAATTACACTGCTATTCCTCTGTTCCCATTGAATGATAAGTTCCCCTCCACTGTCATATAGTATTTATGTATATCAGGTGTTTGAAATCTATAATAGCAGCTTTCATACACTAAAATGACAACACTTAGAGGTCTTTGTCTTTTCACACATTTCTGACAGATCCATTACTAGTTCATTAGCCTTCTGCAGCAAGAGTCATTTGATAAACAAATGGAAATAACTCTGTTTTAAAAGCTACTGAGTAAATATGGTACTTCTCCCACTCAGCTTTCAAATTACACAAAATGTGCTTACTTGCATACTAAAATTGGTGCTTACTTGTTACTTCCATGGTAGAATTCAAAAATTAGATCTGTTTTGCTTTTTTTGTTTTCTTGGTCCCAGACCAGTGGCAACATAATATGAAAGAGGAGTGAGGGTGGAGCTGGCATCTTGATGATACAGCATGCAATCTTGGAGGTCTGAGATCACTGCCAATATCTTTGCTCTGGATGATCCAATTGGATCTAAACCGTCCTGAAGAGACGGTGAAAGTGAAGAGCGCATCCTGTCGATCTCAGGGATACCGCAAAGTCCCTGGTAGATTCAGGAGAAATTCTTTTTGCCAGTGGCAAAGAGGCAGCTATTAAAGCTGCTGAAGTTGGGACAGCTCCGAAACGAAAAAGAACGGAAAGAGAAAGTGTGCCGGTCTGGTGAGAACTTTTTCTTTATTTTAAAACTTGAAAGGACACCCTAAGGAAAAGAAAGAATCTGTAAAAGTTTTGACAGAAGTGATTAAGCGGTGATTTTAAACAAGAATGTCAAAGCTGGATTTTTTATGCATGATTTTATATTTTGAGACTGGATTGATTTCTTTTTTATTTCTTTTTATTTATTCTTTTCTCCTTTTTGATTTTATAATATTCTAAGCCAGAGATTCCCTTCTAGCTATTTTTTAAATACCTTTTTTCTTTTTTAATTAATTCTTANGGAGAGGGGGGAAAGTGAAAGCTAAAGAAACTTTGTAACACTGCCAACTAGAGGCTTGGAAGTATCCTGTTTTTTTCTACCAGACAAAGCTAAGAACTGAGACCATGCCAGTCATCTTGATTCCACTGTAGCTTCATCATCTCTGTGTGGACATTTATGCCCCCTTGGGGAAAGGTGGGGGAGGGGCTGGTGGAGCTTTCATCAAGACGGGCCTATTTGGGGCTGAAATGCCCCCAGTGTAACTAACTGGATCACCTTTATGGGTTTTATATTCCACAATATAATTCCTCCATGAAAGAGTTAAAGATTGTTTTTCAACTAGGGCCAAAGGCTTGAACAAATTCTTAACTGGGTTACAAGTATAAGCCCTTTTCAGGAGATCGCACAAAAATTAAAGCGAACTTCAAAAAAAATCTTAATGATGGTTTTCTTAGTGTTGCGTGTCAGTAGTTCCTAGGATTATGACTGGCTAAGAATGTTTCAGGGCACAGCTGGAGAAAAAGGGCAGATCCCGGAGGGTCCTTGGTGCTCTCCCAGTTTGGTTATTTTTTGCAGATGTTTCATTACTCAAATTAGATAACATCAGTGTTAGATATTACCTAGTTTGGGTAATGAAACACATGCAAGAAAACAACCAAGTAACCCCTCATGTGAACCTTGAGCTCCAAATATTCTCCTTTGTTGAGACAGATATTTTTCCTTTCTGGATGGAAACGCTGGGCTGAACAGGCAGGGTTTATTTGTTAAACCGTGTTTTAATTCCCAACTATTTTCATCTGAAACAGACTGCTCCCCTCACCACCATTTTTTTGACCCCAATTCTTCTATTTTTGCAACACACACCCGTTCCTCAAACTTTTTAAGAGTGCTTTTCTTTTTGAAAATAAAAAATAAAACAGAATCCTTGCAATGCTCAATTTTCTCCACCAGATGCCGCCCAAACTCCTTTCCACTGTTGCAGCCTCGTGCAATTTTTTCCCTGCATGTTCTTGCTGAAAAGGTCCATCACCACCTGGGCACAAATTGCACACTTGTGGTGAAATGAAACGATCCCCTTTCTGCGCACCACTTTACTTTCCACTTTTGATCATTACTGTGTCGCAAACTGTGGATGTTTGGATTCTTGGAGTGCCGATTTTGGCCGGAAGACTCATTCGGTGGACAGAATGTGGAGGATAAGAACGAATGCCTACATATTATACCGAATCGTGGTTTGCAGCCTGAGTTCATCCATTATCTTTCTTAAGCCAAGAATAAATTGAGCCACGCTATTCATGCTTGATGCCTGCAATCCTTTTGCCAGCACAGTTGCCCCTCAAACAGGCAGGCACTTTTGGCTGGCAAACTCCAGGCACTCCTGGCTTGTTTCTCCATTTGGGATCCAGGCAGATGAAGGCCAGGCAAGATCAAAGGCTGGTTGGTGTCCCCGTTGCCAAAAGGCTGAAAAGATAAGCCAACACCGGGCTGTGGGGGGGCCAGGCTGTGGGAGAAAGGCAGGGGAAGGGCTTGCACGGGGGGATGAGCGAGCGGCTTGGCAACTGGGAAGGGAGGCAGGAGACGGGGCAACAGCTTAACCCACCGGGTGGCTCTTTGTCTATGGAGGCGCCTCCTAACCTGTGTGAGGGGGGAATGGGGGTTTATGCGTGGTTTTTCGTCATANCCCACCGGGTGGCTCTTTGTCTATGGAGGCGCCTCCTAACCTGTGTGAGGGGGGAATGGGGGTTTATGCGTGGTTTTTCGTCATAAAGTGCGTGATTTGACCGGGGGTGTCACGTGTAAAGCCTGCCAACTGCAGTTGTAAACCAGCTCTCCAAACTCGGCCACTTGAAGAGTTGTGCGCTTCGCTGGCCGGAGAATTCTGGGAGCCGAAGTCCGCAAGTCTTCAAGTGGCCGAGTTTGGGGGGGTCCCTGTTGTCAAGCAAAGGTTCGAGCCGAGGCGCCCCTTCCCGACCGCCATGAAGCTGCGTCGTGAGCTCCAGAGGCAAAGCCCTTCTCCCCTTCGCTGCTCGCCTCCCGGCCTGCGAACGAAGCGCCTGTCGGTGGGTTTGGCGGCTAAAATCGGGCGGGAGCCTCACCTGCCCCCTCCCGCCCCGCTGCCGCTTCTCCGGGCGGAATGCGGGCCTCCCCGCTTCCTCCGCCGTCGGCCCGGCCTTTGCCCGCCGCGCTCCGCCTGGCCGCCGCCGCCGGCCTCGCGGGGCCGGGCGCAGTCTGCCCCGCACTTCCCCAGCCGGCCGCCGGGCGTCCCCGCCGCTTGGCGGGCCGGGGGCGGGCCGGGCGAGGCGAGCAGCCAAGCGGGGCCGGCCGGGGCCTTCCTGACAGCGGCGGGTGGAGCCACACAGCCGGTCGTGGAGCCGGCGGGGAGGCGCCGACGCCGCGTTGGGCTCCCGCGGCTGACCCGACCGCCGGGCCTTTCCTCTGCCCGTCTTCGCGGAAGCTCCGCCCGCGGGCTGCGCGCTGGGCATCGGCCGCCCGGGAAGCGCCATGGCCGGCTACGTGCCGGGCCAGCTGCCGCTCAACCGCAGCCAGGAGAAGGAGTTCGTGCAGGCCTACGAGGACGTGCTGGAGCGCTACAAAGGTGAGGCGGCGGCGGCGGCGGGCGGGGAGCCGGCGGGGCTGTCATGGCTGCGGGAGGAGCCCAGCCGCCGTTCCTCTCGGACCGGGACGGCCCGCACGGCGCTGCCCGGCCGCTTCCGCCGGATCGCGGGCAGCCGCTTGGCGGGACGGCCCCGGCACCCTTGGCCTCGGGCTCCGGGCCGCCGCTGCTCCCTGCCGGGGGGAGGCCGGGCAGGGGCTCTGGGCGGCGGCGGCGGCGGCGGCGCTCCTTTGTTCCGAGGCCGGCGGGCGGAGGGAGCTGCGGCTGCCCGTCTGACCCCGACTCGGCCCGCCGCCCGCCCCCTTTCCCGCGACGGGGCGGCCGGGGCTGTGACTCGCCCGGCGCCGCGGGAGCCCTCTTGAGCGCCCGGGCAGCGCCCGCCCGAGGGAAGCCGCCTCGGGCGCTCCCGGCCCTTCCTTGCCCCGCTGGCCCCCCTGCCCAGGGGATCAGGGCCCGCCCGCTCCCAGAGGGGCTCTGCCTGGCCGGCGACGCCGTGCAGCCCGGGCGCCGGAGTCGCCCCGTGAGGCGGGGGGGGGGGGGNNNNGCGAGGGGGGGGGGGGGGGGGGGGGGGGTTTGCCGCGCCGTTTTTGGCCGGAGGCGTCGGAAGAGACGGCGCGAGGGTCGCGGCTGGGCTGCATGGCCGGCTCCGATGAGGGCCGGGGCGCCGCCGAGATCCCGTGCTCGGACATCAGAAAGGCAACGCCGTCCTCTGGTCGGGACAGGCGTGCGGGGCAGTCCGGGGCTTTCCGGGCAGCGGCCTCCGGTCTTGGGGTTCTGCCTGTTCCAGGCGCTCCTGCGGCTCCCCCCCCCCCCNCCCCCCCCCCCCGAGGTGCTCAAACCTCCCCCGCCCCGCAAGCCGCCCAAACTGGAAGCGGCAACCGCGGAGGAGAAGGGAAAGGATCCCTTGCCTTGGCTACAAAACGTGCCGAGCTGGGAACTTCGCTCAGGGTGGCGAGCAAGTTGCTCGGCCGCCTCTCTGCAGCTTCTGGTGCTCTTGAGGCGCCTCGGGACGGAGTTGCCTTGGCGGGGAGGCGGGTTTCCCCCACCGACCCCTCTGCCCCTCGCAGACTGCAGGCCTGCAAGGGCAGCATCTCCCAACCGTGGCTGTATTGCTGCACTGCCCTCCCAGGGGGATCTTTTGTTGGTTTCTTCAGTTTTGTCCAGGGACATCTCCATTCTTCCATCTTCCTCCGGAGGTGGAAGAAGGTGTGAAGTGGGATGGGCAGAGCCAGGCTGCGTTCCTGGCACGGAGGGAGGAGTAGGAGCTGCCTCTCTCCTCTTGCACTCAACTCTGCCACCCAGTCCTAGTTTTCGTGGTCCTGGGAGCAAAAGTCTGGCTTCGTCTGCCGTAAAGCACGATGAGTTTTAAAGAATACTTACAAACATGGAGGGTTGCACATTTCTTTTCTGACACCATAGTTTATATTTTTCTTTTTATTATCAACCAGGATCTCTGGGTGCCAGGAGTAAGAAATTCTCTAACTTCTGGGGCCGTAGCTATGTTGGGCCACATCTTCTGTCAATCTCAGCATTGGCTCTGGCCTTGGGGTTTGTAGCCTAGCCCACCTGGAGGATAGGTGCCTCCCCCTCCCCCCCATTCCATGGTTAGTATTGGTGTACTTTTAAATACCAGAATCTGGGAACAGACCTCAAGTTCACTCTGTTTGTATCGGGGTGCTATAGTGGATGACTACCACCACTTGCACATATGGCACCAAGCAGCTGCATGATGGATTTTAGAGAGGCCACCCGCTCTCGCTTCAGGCCAAGTTCGGCAAAACAATTTTGCAAGTGCTTGTGTTTGACTGAGACTTGCCTGTGGCTTCGAGGTTAGGGAAGGAAGTGGATGGCAGACATATTCCAGACAGAACAAACTTCTACTTAATTACTGGCAGCGTAGGAACATTTTATAAGCAAACCTGTTTTTGTGGTAACTTAACCAAGTACACTTCTCTTCACTTTACAGGATATTCTAGAGCAAAGGTAGAATAGAATCATACTAAGAGGTGAAAACAGGGAGGTGGGAGAATAAAAATAGTGGTAAGCTGCTTAGGGTAGCCGCATGGCAAGATAGGTGGCCAATAAATTTCACAAATCATCATAATAATAGTTACAGCTTCAACCTTCACTTGGCTTTGCCTGGCAGACATTGTAAACAAGTTTATTCTCTGCTGGGCTTGAGTCCCTTGTCAGCTGCATTGCATCGATTGGTTTTCATTAGCTACTAGCAGGTCCTGAAAGCCAGGCCAGCCTTTCTTGGACAGGCCCTTCATTTGGGCCTCTGCTGCTCTGCCTGCCTTTCTTCCCTTCGCAGCTTTCATGGAAACAGCCAAGGCGGAAGGAGCCTCCAAGTGCATCTGAGCCAGCGGCATTTTTTACAATGCTTAGGCATTTTGTCAACCAAGAGACAAGCTTCAGCAGGTAAAGCAGCCAAGAGACGTTTCTGTTCTGTTGGGTGGAGGGCTGGCCCTCTCCTTGGAATGCAACCCAAGGTTCCTGCAGAGGATTTTTTAATTGCATGGCTCCCTCTATCCTTGACCTGACTTGACCTCCAACTCACCCTTTGGAGCATTTGTATGGATGGCTTTCTGGGCATCCTTTATGAAGGCAGGGAAAGGAAAGAGAAGGCTTTGCTCATCCCAGCTGATGCTCTGATTGACACATCAAGTACTTTGGGCGCTTTCGGCCTAACTCCCTTGGGGAAAACACTTGGGCCCAAAGGGCACCAGGGAAGGTACTGGAAGAACCTTTTTCAAGAGGGAAGATCTTCTGCTGTGCCCCCCCCCCCACCTCTCAGAGGTCATAGGACCACCGGTTTTCCTGCCCCAGTAATCAGTGCCAGCCAAAAAAAAAGGCATTCCGAGTCAGCACTGCACCTGATGAGGTGCAGGCATCTCTCTTTGGCCTTGCCTCTTCGCTAGGCGTGAGATGTTTGCATGCACGATGCTGCCTACTGGTGTGTGTGTGGGGGGGGGGGGGGGAGAGGAGAGCTAGTCAGGCAGAGTTTCTAGAGAACTGTGAAGTTTTGTCCAGCTTTCTGCTGATAGAAGGAAAGTCCGTTGCAGCCATGTTCTCCACTGCATCAGTTGAGCCTGGCCGAAATCAGATAAAAGCCAATCAGGGATGGTTTAATTAGTACCCCGTTTGACAGACGGATAAGCTGCCAAAGGGAAGGTTCTCAGAGTGAAGGACCAGATGGAGGACTGTTCTCCCTCCTGAACCAGCTTACACGGCCAGGCGGTCCTTTTGCAGGGTTAGCCCAAGCCACCTAAGCTGTTCAGGTGGGTTGCTGCACAAAAGCTGGCGAGCTCCTCTTTTTCCACCTGAAGGACTGAGCCCCTGACCCCCGTGGAAATGGATGGCAAATGTCTCTGTGTCTCATCTGTGCTGCCTCAGAAGCTCTCTTTGGTGACGGCTGCAGTGGCCGCGGACGGGTGGCCCATTGCAGCAGAAAGGGGTCCAATGCGGCAGTGCGGAAGACGGTCTCCTAGCCTCATTTGAGGGGAGAGGGACGAGCTCCAGGGGTGCTGGGCAGCCAGGCCAGGTCCCAAGAAAAGTATCCAGAGTTTGCTCAGCTTTGGCGGCTGCTTGTTTCCTCCCAGCTTTTGCCTTCTGCATTTACCTGCAAAGGGAAGCGCACATCTATGGCTGTCATGGAAGCGCAACCTGGTGTGTGCTGAACACTTGGAAGCTTAGCTTTGCTTTGGCTGAAGGCGACCTATTCTCCTTCTGCTTTCCTGGGAAGGCAGAGCCTCTTTGGCCTTTCCAGGCTGGTGTGGCTGCTGAAGCAGAAACAGAGCCCTTCCTCCTTTTCTGAGCCCAGCGGGGGCCTTGAAAGTCCTGGCTCCTGGGCTGGTGGTGAACTTTGCTTGTTCTTTTAGCTGAGAAACAGTGTCCCGGATGCTTATGGCCTGCAGGTTCTCAGCCACACTGGACATGCCTTGTCCTGGCCCAGTTTGGCAGGTGGTCTCTTGAGAAAGAGCAAGTGAGCAGCAAGGTAGTGAAAGCCCACCGGCTGCAGCCGGGATTCCCCACCCAAAGGGAGTCTGTGGTTCAGCACGTTACACTGGCTGGTCTCCCTCCTGCAGGATGCTCGGCTTCCGAGAATTTCCTTGTGACTCAGGTTCATACAAGCAGCAACCACAACAGCCAGTGCAGGAGGGAGAGCAGAAAACTAAACCTGGGCCATTCCTCCTGGAAGCTCCTAATTCTAGATCATGGTTTGTTTTGGCTGAGCTTGCTGTGTGAATCCAACTGTTGTGATTTTGATCTATCAAGCCATATGAACCAGACCACTGTAGTACCTGTGCAGGAGACCATGTTTTTAGTGGAATGTGAGAATTCAGTCACTGGCGATCAGGAAAGGAAAAGGTGGGGAAATGTAAAGGGTTCCTTGTTGCACTAATTGTAAAGTGAGACTTTTTTGGACTAATCAGAACAATTGGGCAAAATAGTTTTTTATTGCTCTCTGTCTCTCTCTGCAAGATCATCACACTGAACGGTTTCCCCACGATTTGTGGTGAGAATGTTGCTTTAGCTCAACGAGTATTGTGAGGAGGAGGGCTGGTTGCCCAGGAACCTCTTGTTGGAAGCAGCCAAGTTCCTGTGACCCACTTTTGTCTGAAATAGGGATTGGAGGACATTGTTGGAGGATATTTTTGACATATGGTGGAGGAAACGGCCATTCTAGCCTCTCCTCCTTGATGGGACCCTCCCTGCCTCTCCTTGCTGGGTTCTAGTTGCCTTTCCAGTTGAATGACCTTCGTCTGGGAGGAAGGAATTCTGGCTTGGGTTTCGGGGAGGGATTGTTAAGGATACTTGCAACTCCCCTCCCTGCTGGATTTGAGATTGCAAAAAACCAAGGCTGTGAAGCTTCCTGGAGGTGGAGAGAAAGTTGCCAGAGAAGTCCCTGCTGAAGAAGGCAGAGGAGAAGGGCTTCAAAGGGCCTCTTTGCCTCTTGCTGGGATCTTGGTAGAGGTAGAAGCCCCTTTCTACACCTTGTGCTCTCAAGAGATGTTGGGGCTGATCTTTGAAGTCCAAGCTTCAAAGGTGCAGCAGCACCACTTCAGAATGTGGAGCAGAATTTGGACTCTTTCCTGCCTTTGTACGGACCGAGAGCTGGATCCTCTCCCTTCAACTCTGCTTTCAGAGTTGCCTGTTGGGCCTCCTTAGAATCTGGGAGGCGTCTTAAAGTTCTTCTGGTCCATCCATGCTGTAGACAGGAATTCCCAGATCATCCCAGGTAAATGGCTGTCCAGCCTTTGCTTGAAACCCCCCAGATGGAGCCTTTCCAGGGAGCCCAAAAGCCAGACTGGATGGACAAGACTCTGGGTCTCTTCTCCAAAGACATCCCTCCTTGTAGACTTGGGTCTGTTCCTTTCTGTGGGGCTGCCTGCATTTCGACTTGGACATTCTTGGTGTGGCTTACTCTGGGAGGGAGGGAGGTGTGTCTCCAGGGCTGCTCTTTAATGACGTCTTTGATCTCCTCCGGGCAGATTTAATGGATAGCCCAAACCCCAAAGCAGTGAGGCCGAAGCAGTAAGGGGTGACGGTTCTGGGAGTTGCGTTGACTTTTAGCATGGCAGCTGGGAAGAGGAGGAGAGGGGAGAGGGTTCCATTGGAAGAAAGAGTTGGGACCATGTAAATAACATTCTTTGGAAGGGAAACTATTTTTTTTTTTTGCTTTGGGGTTTTTTTGGGGTGCTTTTTCAGTTTTCAACCTTCGGCATAATTTACCTTCTGCTTGATATGGAATAGAGGAAGGAGCTTCAGATGGCATGCTAAGACCTTTCTTAATTTGGGAATTTCTGTGGCTTTGGAAGTATCACTGGCTTTGGGCCTCAAGCCTATCATTGTAGCCAGTACGGCTTAAAGCCTGTAAACCGAAGCGTTTCAATGAGACAAGAGAAGCCTGGCTGCTTGTGGTTTGGTTTGCACTGGCATTGGTTTTGGTTGTGGAGCAACGTGGAGTCATGAAGACGCCTGAGCATCAGTCCAGAAGCATGGGGGTCTTATTCTCAGGATGAGGATGAGGAAGAACGTTCTTTCCATTCGTGCCCTTCCTTTCTGTGCAGCACAAGGCTTCTAAGAGTCACACAGAGCTGCGAGCAATGTAGCTGTGCCAGTTGCTCAAGACTGGGTCTCCTCCCGATCATAGGTCACACACCACATTAAGTCACAATGTGGTTTCTTTGGTTTGAGGTTACTGTATTGTGGTAACCTGGATATTGATGCTGCTATTGCTTGTAAATCAAGGTTGGAGGCTAAATATGTTACAAAACAGGTTGTAGCTTTGTAATATATTTGCTAATACAAACCATAGAACTTCACGTGCTGTGTATATACAACCCCTGCCTTGTGGTTTATGCGGGTGGGAGCTGGATGGTGGGTGGCCCTGCGGGGTAAGCAGATGGTGTTCGACCCCTTTCAATGTGTGATTCTTAATCTCCTGCTTGGTTGCCTGGGAATCCAAGCAGTTTTTGTACGCATAAAAAGTGCCCGCTGAGTTCTTGCCACACAGCCGCACCATCAATTCTCACCCAAAGTCGTGTCTGACAAAGAACAACGGAAGGGACAGAAGATTAGGGGTAGGAGATGCACACAGGGCAAAAAAGCCCCTTGCAGAAAATAGTTCTTGCTCATTTTGGGTGTGTGTGGGGGCTTTCATTTGATTGGGGTCATGCCCAGTATTGCCATCTGTCTGAAATTTGGTGCTGGATTTAAAGAGAAGCAAACTCTAATCTCTGCCTGTTTCTTGGAAAGATTGGGCAGCAAGGGCTCAATCAGCTCAGAGCAGGCCAGGGAACTGAGAAACAAACACTGGTTTAGAGAGTCCACCTTCTTTTGAGAAGGTGGCTTCGGCCTCAGCACTTCCTAAGAGCTCTCTGCTCGACTCTTGTCTTGGCAAGCTGCGAGTCTGGTTTGTGTGGCTTATTACTTCTGCTTGGGCTGTTTTGTACCTGGGAGCTGCTGGTGAGGCAATGCTGGTTATGTATCCCCACACCCAGTCCTTAAGCACTCTTCCCACAGGTCCCCAGCCCCAGTCTTCTTCCCAGGTATGAGGCCGCTCAAGGCTTTGCACAGGTGTGGTGGTTTCGTGTCAATTTCCCACTGAAATTCTCTCTCCTGTTCCGTGGCTGGCAGATAGAAACAGAGCTGAAATTTTGATTATTATTTAAAAATAAGTAGGAAAACAAGATTATCTTGAAAATCCAGACATTTTGAACATTTGACTGATGATGATAGCAAAAGAAAAGAGATGCATCATACAGCAACCACTGCTTGGGTTAGATAGCTTCAGATCTGCTTTTCCAGACAACCAACCTATATCCTTGCCTTGCCTTTAAAAGAAAAGAAGAGGAAAAAATGAAATTCAGTGAATCCAGAGGTTCCATGGGCTCAGAACGGAAACGATTGGACTGGGTGCTGAATAATTTTACACTTCCAACAAATTGATTCCAGGAATGTAGCTGAGCTTCTGGATATATCCCATTAAAAAAAAACATGGTTGATCAGAGGGAGTTAGCAGTTGTTATTATTTTCATGGGGCACTTTGAAAATGAAGTAACTCTGGAGTAGATTCTCAATGGGGCTTGTAGCTGCCCTTGCAGGGGGACAAATGCTGCTGACAATCCCACAGCTCTTATTGGAAATAATGGGGGGTGGGAAGCGGGAGGGAGGGGGCTTGTGAATATTCAGAATTCCTCTAGGTGGCAGGTCCTCCGCCCAGCTCCTGGCTTTCAGGCAAGCCAGAAAAGATTGCCATGGGTCACAGCTGAGAATCGTGTTGAAGAACCAGGGCTGGGGGTGTGGGGACTGCAAAATAGTATCAGAAAAGTCAAAATGGCAGCCCCACCTGTTTGTTTCAAGGCCTTTGTGTGGATTGCAGCATATGTAAAAGTGGTGGAACTTTTGGTGCTCACCCTCATTGATGTGTGTGGGTGTGTCTGTCTACAGCAGGGGTCTCCAACCTTGGTCACTTTAAGACTTGTGGACTTCAACTCCCAGAATTCCTCAGCCAGCTATCCTCAGCCAATCAGCTATGCTGGCTGGAGAATTCTGGGAGTTGAAGTCTACAAGTCTTAAAGTGACCAAGGTTGGAGACCCCTGGTTTACAGGTAGTCAACTTACATCCATTCATATAGTGACTGAAGTTCACTGAAAAAAGTGTCTTACAACTGTCCTCACGCTTACGACCATTGCAACATCCCCACAGTCATGTGATGGAAATTTGGGTGCCAGGCAACTGCACGTATTTATGACGGTTGCGGCATCCTCAGGTCCTGTGACTGTCCCCTGCGACCTTCCCAGCTGGTTCCCCACAAGCAGAATCCATGGGAGAAGCCAGATCTGCCCAATGAATCACTTGACTGCAGTCGCTTAATTGAGCATGACACACTTAATAGCTGCCTCGCTTAACAGTGGAGCTTCTGGTCCAAATTGTGGGCGTAAGTAGAGGACTACCAGTATACCTAGCCGCATATATCCGCCACATGCCATGCGCTCCGGTTTGAAGCATTCCCAAGGGATCTGCTGCTCCTGAAAGCGAGGGCGCCTCCTGCTGGTCATCCCGGGCCCTACAGCCAAAGGGCCTGGTGCTCACAGCTCAGGGGGTGGCGGAGCTTCATGTAAACAGACCTTTGTTGCTGTGCCTTTGGTGCTCTGCCTTTGTTGCAGTGGAAGCACCCAGGTTTTGCAGTGTGACCCTTGATGGAGCTGCTTGGCTTGTTCTGCCTTTCAGTTCCTTGTATCCTGGTTTGGTGGTGGAGCAAAAAGGACATGTTGGCCTCTCACCATAGCAAGGAGAAGCACCAACCTTGCTTGTTACAGAGGAGGAAGTTGGAGGCGAGGTGAGGGATGGGGAGGGGAGGATGAGATGCTCCTTTCTGAGGTTAAACAGGCTAACATCTCTGAGGGCTTTTCCGTTGGCCAGGAGGAGCAAGTTGGGCTGGCTGTTGAGTCTCTGCTGACTGGCAGAAGAAGAATGCTTCTCTGTTCCCCTGCGGCCTTGATTGCTGAAATGGCCAACCCAAACAGGTTGCTAAAAACTTGTTTCCTTTCCCTAATGAAATTATAAAACATGAGCAAGAGGAAAACTGGTTGTTTGGAAAGTGCTGGGGCAATACCTGCTTGAATGAGACTGGCAGCGATGTTTTCTGAGAGTGGAATTCTGTGGCAGATGCCTGGCTACTTATGACGTGATGCCCCCATCCCTGCTCAGGAGGCATGGCAGGAAAATTGAGAGTTCCCATAAACTGTAGTTTAGAGCAGTATAGAGATGACTTTGAAGAAAGAACTGAGCAATGTTAAAGAAGCATCAGCTTTGCCTGGATGGACAGGAGAAGGTGAGGAAGAAACTCAAGACTGCCCACCTTTGATTCACCTTGTATAAGAAGGAAGAGATAATCTTTCATGATTACACCCTATCGCCGTAAAATAGAGCGTCCCCTGTGGCTCTGTTTCCTGGTCTGCCTTCAAGGGATTTGCTTTCTCTTTCAAAATCAACAGGCCAGGTCACAGCCTGCTCCATCTGCCTTCATGCCTTAAAGAAATGTTGTGATTAGATTGTACACTCTGCATTAAGCTATGATTTCTTAAACATGATTCATTGAACAGCTGCAATTGACTGGACCGTGGTGTGCCTTAAACCTTGGTTTGTATACTAAAATGGGTTGCAGAACATGCCAACCCAAACCCAGATAAATGACCCTGTGACACAGCCCAGATGAAGAAGGTGGGCATTTTATTACAGTATGTGATGTTCAGGACTCCAGTTCACTAGGGAGCTATGCCTTTAAACAGCCACTTTCTCCCTGTCCCATTCAGTGACCATAATCCCAGTCCTTTATTTCAGAAAGCTGCCCTTTAGATTTATTTTTTTAAAAAACCCTCAATTTTGTCCTTTGTTTTGGTCATTTTTACAATACAAATTATCACTTTTAATGCACAGTCTTTCTGATTTGTGTAAAAACAATGCAAATTGATTTATTTTTAAAATAAATTTTACCTATTGTTTTGTTTTAGATATTTTTATAGAATAGGGATTGATGAAAACCAAGTTTTTCTTGGTTTTGTTTTTGAATTTTCCTTGGTAAAACAAAGTTATAAAGAACAAACACTTCTTAGAATTATTTTGACCCTCTTTCAGATTTGCTTGCTTTTCAGGTTTGTTCTTTATTTTTTTCCAAGAAAATGTGGTCACTGTACAAATGTGCTGTTCAGATAAAAAGTTCCCTATATATTCTCTCTTGAGTCATTAGAAATGAAACACAAAATAGTTCCCATAGAAGAGGCATTTTGTCAGTAGGCTGGTATTTTATCCATGTTGGCTACTTCATTTGGGAGTAAGGGAATCTCACTTGAACCTAGCGAGGAGAGTAAAGGAATATAGCTAGACTATTTTCACAGTGTTCTAGATTAGAACATCTTTGTGTATGTATGTGTATGTATGTCATTTGTGTGTGTATGGGAGGGAGGGAGGGAGGGATCCTGTTTGGCGTCTACTGGGGCATGAAATGGGACCAGGGCTTCCAAAACAAAACACAGTGCAAGATTCTTCTCTCCATAACTACTTCCTGGGCAGTTGGATGCAGAAAACTGTTTTCTTAGACTGATGGAAACTGGCTTCCTCTTCATTCCAAGTTATGTGGTTGTGCATGCTTCTTAAATGATTTGGAAGAAGTTTCTTAGACTCTGAAAATGAGCACTTCCCTGCTTTTGATGAAAGCAGCTGCAGTTTTTCAGGTTTCTGCATTAACCTGAAAGAAGGTGCAGTTGTTTTAAAAAGCTGAACAATTAAAACAGCATTTAAAGCAGCTGCATCACTCTTCAAGCTTGAGAGGAAACTTGAAAAATGTGACTGCTTTAATCAATAGTGTAGCGGTGGTACACTTGGGCAAGGAGATCTATTTTTCCTCACGTGCATCCAATCCATCTCTAAGATGAACAGGTGATCTCTATTGGCTTTGTGGGTTGGAGACTTGCAATCTTGGTTGACAGAGATAACAATGCAGTTGGTGTAAAAACATTTCTATATGCCTCCTGTAAGTGTTCCTTTGAAGACAGTTCTGGTTGAGAGCATTTCCATTTCTCTGATGCAAACATGCGCATACACCTTGGAGAACTATGTCCAGTCAGTTAGCCCATTGCTGCTTCTTTGCCTCTGGACCATGGCCCTGAAGGATGTCTTTATTTGGTTCCTTTGAAGTAGGCAGTGAGAAAAAATTGCTGTCTACTGAAGGGTGGAACAAAAAATGGTGGGCCTGTAACTGGAGATTTTATTTATGGAAATGGGCCAATTCAGAGGGCCCAGGACGGTGTTTGGGGCACACAAGGAAAGGGCTCTTGTCCTCCTATAATTGCTGAGCTTCTGACAGGCTCCTGGTTGGTTTCTGTGGGATGCAGGTTTGCTGGATGAAGAATATTGACTTTCTCCAACTCAATTTCATCTTGTCCTCACTGGAAGTGATCTAAGCAGTGCTGGAGGCCTATGGATGTGTCACCAGGCTGTGCTTCTTGCCAGTTTTGCTCTGCAGTTCTGAGAACTTGCCAATCAGATAATTCTGTAAACAGTGCAAGCCACCCTGAGGAGCTCAGGACATCTGCTGGAGAATTGACTGCTCCATTGTTACCCAAGTCCGGAACTGTGCTCAGCTGAGCTGAATTTCTCCTCCCTTCCATGTAGTTTCTGCTTGTTTGCTGGAGATCTGGACAGGCCTGTTCCAGGTTGCTGAGCTGTGACACTTTAGGGACATTATTTATTTATACTTTCTGCAAATGAAATGTGTTCTTTCAGTTTCTGCTTCCTGTTTTCCCACAGCACAGAGTTTGCATCCTGTTAAGAAACCTTTGGAGTCTGCCACTAAATTACACTAAAGAAAGACAGGGGCTGAAGATTGTTCACAGTACAGATTTCTTTCAGTCTTCCACTCCACCCACAACATCTTCTCGCCCACAGCAATTCAGTTTTGGAGTCCCAGAGCCAAATTGGCTTGGTAGGGATGCCAGATCATTTTTCAATGAGCAGATTTTGGAATAAAGGCTAGCAGGGGTTGGTGGTGGACGTGGGAAAGGAGAGTCTTCTTAATGAGAGCAGGGAACTCGGGAGACCTTCGAAGGTAGGCGGCCTATTTCAAGAGCTAATCTATGGATGCAGCATTTATTGGTCATCCTAGCTAAATGTCTAAAAAAGATCAAAGTCCAGCATAACACGATTTAAAGAATATTGACCATTAATAGAGCAGCATTTCCAAAGAATCAAGATTATAAAAGGATACTAAAGCATATTTAATACTTGATTTTGGACAAAGACAGCAATGGAGCAGAATTTAGTGACTATCATGCTAATAATTGAGGTGATTGCTAATAATTATCCATTCTGGGCTGGGTGTTCTTCCAAAATGTAGGGCATGCAGGGCCTTGAGTCAAGGCTGGAGAAAGATTTTCGAAGCAGGCACGGACCATTATATAATGGGTAGCCCTTTCCCAGGACAGCAGAGGAGGTGCAGTTAGATCTTTCTGATGGTCAGGGCCACAAGCTAACTTCATCTCTAGCCTTCCTGAAGCAATCAAAATTATCCCAAATCCTGCAGCATCAAAGATATTTCTCACTCCCCCCCAACCCCCAAAGACTGACTTTCCAGAGTGGCACAGTTCCAATCTCCAATATGGTGACAAGACTCCAGGAAGCAGCCCTGATCCAAGGCATCAATATGCTGGGCAACCAGAACTTAGCTTTTGAACATTTGGATCGGTGCTGTTTTTGTGGATGGAATTCTAGGAGCCCTACATGGCATTTCATTCATTCCTGGCTTTAGAAACTTTTAAAGGTGGATGGCATAAATTGTCATTCCTGCACAAAGGAAGTTTCTGGACCACCTTGGGCCTGATCTAAAATTGGCCTTGATACTCCCCTCCATGCCTCACTTGCTCCAAGGCGTTTTCTCCTGTATCCTCCTTTTGAGTTCTTTGAGTCATTCTTCCCCCCTCCAGAAGACCAGGATTTTCACTCTGCAACAACTGATTACATGCCAGCAAGTTGTCAACTCATAGCAACCACCTACAGTAGATAGTTTTTCTCCATACATTTTTGTTCTTCTTTATAACATATACAAGACCCTCACACCAACCTGAGTAATAGAAAAAGTGGCTGTATTGGTATCTAAAATCTGGGGGAAACTGATCCATAAATCTTGATCTCGTGCAGATTCTTTCTGCCCCAGTGAATAGTTTGAATTTCCGTGGGGAGTGCAGGTGGCATCTCAGCACAACAGAGCCTGTTGGCCCTGCCCTTCACTTGCTGGCATTCTAGTGGCAGGGGCCAAATAATCTGGAATTTATCTCTCTTTTCTTCCTAATTCCATTATAAAAATTCCACACATGCTTGAAAAACTGTTCATAGATATTATCATTGCTTTTCTTGGATGGTAAATACAGTTTTTCTGGGGGGGAATTCTTTTGTTTCCTGTTTTGGAAGATTCTAGACCAGCCCCAGTAGTTGAGGTCCCTCCAAATATAAGCATATTTACTACCTCTTATTAGCTATGTTTTTTTTCATTTGCATGTTGATTTTTTTTCCACTCCCATTAATAAACCCATTATGTTTGTTTGTTTGTTTGTTCTGAACTTTAAGCTCAGCTTCATTTCTTCATACTAAGCAAGTTTTGCAAAAGCAGCTCCTGATTTTGTTACAGTTGTAGTTAATGGATTGTGTGAATGTGTCCTCTGAAACTTATGATTAGGTCAAAGATATACGCAGCATGTTTGGGATGGTGGGACCTGCCTGGCATATTGAGAGCATGGCCTTTGTGCCTTACAGAACAATTATTGAGAAAAGAGTTTGCGACCCAAAACACTCTTTTATAGAAGGCAGATTTGGCAGGAGGGTTGATAACATTTCTCTGGGACCCCAGTAGGTGCAGTCCAAATTTTCTAAGTCATCCATGATAACTATGGACTTGTCCTATCCTGTGGGGACCATCCTGAAATGGTCCTTCTAAGCGGTATAATAGTCCCTTTGCAGAAAGAGCTTTGCAAGCCTCTGGGCCCAGCTCTTCTCCAGAGAAGGTTGGGATGTTTTGTGTGGAATTGCCTCCTCCATGGTGGTCAAGGAATGTGTGGAGCTTCCCTTATATGGGGAATGGTGTGGCCATTCAAACACTCTTGTTCTCTGCAGCCTCTGCCCCTTTCTGCTGCTCTTCACTCAGCTTCATTGGAGAGTTTTCTGATGACAGTGAAAGAGAGTTCTGCTTGTCAAGCACCACTGCTGAGCCCTTGCGCCTTGGCAGAATAAACCCAAGTCTGTTCTCTGTATGTTTGTTTGTTTATTGGATTTGTATTTCCACCTATTTGCCATGACGACTCAAGTTGGCTTACAACATATAAAACAACAATATAAAACAGTAAAACTCGTAAAATCAAATAAATTAATATAATAATATCACTCCCCACCTCCTCCCCTGCTTTCTGCTGGTTCTCACCTGCTCTCCTTTTGTGTGCACCTAGAAATTAAGAAGAGTAAAATTACACTAGCAGGAGGTTCAGAACACCATTCCTCCAATAATCACTCGGCTCAGTTGAAAGAGGTATTAAATGCCCTTTCGATTAATATTTTAGGAAGGCTTTTTCTTAGGGGCACCATCTTGCTTAGGATGGGATAATATAGTCAGAGAGGAGCCAAACGACAAAAAACCACACCCTCTGCTTTCCCCCCTTGCTGTGGGGGCTCTATTAGCCGGGTTAGCTTTGTGATGTTTCTGGGGTCTCCCCTCCCCCAATAGCTGGTTGCACAAAGAATGGCTCCTCCAGGTCTCTGACCCTGGGCAGACACACAGAACCAACCAGGCTGGCACATCTGGCAGTTGAAGGGCCACATTTTGGCACTTGGGAACCATTTTGGAAAACTGAGTCAAAGGAGCCCCAATGTGTAGCTTTGTTATATCCCAGGAGCAGATCTTGGTTTGCGTGGAACAGATGTAAACCCAGGCTGTGTCTGCAAATGTCTTGGTGGCTCCAGAAACAACTTACGGAAGGGAAAGGACAACTAAACACAGGTGACTAACTTATGATGACATGTTCAGGTTTCCCCAGGGAGATTCCAAAATGAAATCAAGACAAGATTTAATATTAGAAGGCTAACTGTGCCTATGGTTTCCCTGTGTACAATTACTAAAAAAACTTGAAGTAGATAAAAAGATTTTTTGATTCTGATTACTCTAAGACTGAATTTGAAACAGTTTTGTGAACAAATAATGAACAACATGTTATTGCTAAAGTTAAAATGCATATTGAAATTTCCAGCAGAAGAACAAGTGAAGGAATGTATGATAGAGTGGGCTAAAAACTTTGGTTATAATGCAAACAGAACAATTGGAGAATATATGGATGAAAGGATTGAATTGTAATCAGTTACAATCTTAAAGAGAATTTTTATAAAATGATGTATTGTTGGTATTTCTCACAGGAAAAATTGCCTAAAATATATAAAGGTACTTCAAATTTATGTTAGAAATATGAACAAGAGGGGACTTTTTAAATCATGTTTGGTGAACATATAAAAAAGCTAAAAAGAATTGGATCCAAATACATACATTAATTCAGAAGATTTTAAAAATTAATACACAACTGAAATTCAGGAGGTTTTTTGGGGATTGATAAAAAGTTGGGAAATCATAATGGAAATTTGATATGGGTTTGGTGATTAGAAGAAATAGTAGATGATAGAGAAAAATTAAATTTAGCCATAGAGTTTAATCTGAATTTATTCCTATAACTGTTGTATAAGAAAATTAGAAATCATTTCATTATATTACATTTCTCCCCTTCCCCCTTTCCCCTCCTTTCCGTTCCCTCTTCCTTTCCCCTTTTCCCTCTCCTCTCCTCTCCTTTTTTCCTTTCCTTTAAAAATCTGACAGTAGATTACAACACAAATCCTAGTTTGCTGATGGACAAGCAGGTCTCTGGGTTCTAGGCAGGTTGCTTCTCTTACTGGCAAGGGTGAGAGTTCAGCTTTGAGGGCCCACTCAGGTGAGGTGGTGCCTGTCCTCTTGCATTGTCTTTCTACTTTGTCAACTTGAAGGCCTTCAAAAACAAGGTGGAGTTTGTGAGTTGTCATGAAACAGGGAGTATGAAGAGTTGCTGGTGGTGCTGCTCCCATACTGAAATCTGAAGGAGCCACAGGCCTGGCTCTGCTGAAGACTTAACTGAGGTATTGTGTCCTTCCAAAAAGTGTGCACCCAAATCCTTTCTGGAGTCATGGAAATTGCTAGAATACAGTTTTAAGAGCCATATACAATCTGAACATGGCATATAGAATCATCTACAGCATTGCCAAGAATTTTGAATATGTCTACCTTATTCCCCTAGTTCAATTATTGTTCAATCACTCCTGGTGCTTTGTGACCCGATGAACACTGTTTTGCTGAAATTGTATCCATAACGACCCAAATCCTTGAAAAATCAGGCTGATGCCATCACTGATACTATAAGTATATCCTTTTTCTTCTTAATTTCCCTGGATGTTTCCAGGGTCTTCTCCAGTGATTCTTGTCTAGGCTTTAGCTTTCTACAAGCAGTTTTTTGCCTCAACTTTATCTATTACTGAATTTATAGAGGCAGCCATGTTGTTGGCTGGCTTACAACATTAAAAAAAACCATCACCTAATAAAACCTCACAAAAAAATCTACGCCCACCCTGTGGCCTCAACAACACTATTAAATCAATCACTTGACCAACTCTATGTCCACCTCCATTCCTCAGGCTCACTGATAAAACCATGTTTTTAGGGTTTTTCAGAAAAGCAACAGAGTGGGGGACAACCATACCTTGGACCATTGACTATGAGAAGGGCATGTTGGACCAGGAAAGGGCATAACTGGGACACAACACAAAAGTTTGCAAAGGCTATGACTACCACCTGTTCCTTGAGCGGGAGTCACAAATCCAGCAAGAATTACGCACTGGGTCTGTTTGAGGTAGTGCCATGAATGATCAAAGTTGGCAATTCTCCCACAGCCAAGGAGCCCTAATCCAGAGCCAGGGTTGAGTTTTAGCTAGTTACTCCCTATCCAGACCTCAAGAGCCTCCAGGCACTGGGACCAGCCAGTTGCAGCATCGCTTAACTGACCACGGGCAGAGATATACAGGTGAGATTATTTGTTACCACAGGGTAGCTGTATGGATGATCTGACTGTTAATGAGCAAAGATAAAGTCTTTTGACACTCTTAATTCAAAATGGACCAGCAGACTGGTTTCAATATTTTTAAATAAGTAGTGCACAGCATTACAAAAAAGAGGAACAAATTCAATCAAGCTTCTGACTGAATTTGGAAATCTTATATACCTTGGTGCATTTGTTGAATCATAGTTATAAATTATGGATGATGTATGACTCAGAAACCAAATGCAGGAAATTCTTGAGTTACGACCAGTTGCTTAATGAGTATTCGAAGTTAGGATGGACAAGAAAAATTATCCATTCTTGAAATTGTACACACAGCTGCATTCCAGGGCTTGGCAATGGCTTGCATTTATGACTAGTTGCAGCACTCAGCAGTCGCACAATCACACTTTGCGATGTTTCTCGTCCCTTTTCAGCAAAAAACATCTGTGGATAAAATGGAATTGTATTTATGCCTGCATGATTTGCTTAAGTCCAGTGACTTGCTTAATGACCACTGTAAAAACACTCATGCCATTGAGTCCAGTTGTACAATGCTTTGACTTATGACTGCAATGTCTTATAACTGAAATTCTAATCCTCATTGTGATTGTAAGTCATGAACCTACCCACAAGATTATATGATTAAATGAATGCAGAACTTCAGTGTATGAATAGGTTGCAGTGGGAATTTCAGTGAAAGAGAAATATTAACTGTATGTAATATATTAGAGAAAATTGGTATAAATATGTTGTTACTGTTCTATTACCCCAATACTGATTTCTAAAAGTTCCTTTTCCTAAATTGCTTGAAATATAATGATCAGGTGGGATCATTCTTTCATCTCCGGTGACAATTTTGGAAGATGATTCATGCTAGTAGGAAGTAGATCTTAAAATCTGAATTCCCACCTCAACCTGCAATATTTTTTACTAAATTTATGAAACCATATTTTCTCACAAAATATACTGAATTAGCTTTGTTCGTGGTAACTGCGGCAAAACCTTTTATTTTTTTATTTTATGCCTTTTTACTAGAAAGGATGTTTGTTCTGTTTTATAAAAAAAGTGTTTATAAAAAAATATGCTTTGACATCTAGAGTAACTTTGAATCTCAGAAATAAATCTGACACAATATTTAATTGAAATTGGGAATGATGACAGGCTGCAGTTTGGCACATGGATTTCTATGATCTTCAACATTTGGGCTTCTCTCTGCGTATGGTCTGTGTTTTAACTTTATAGGACTTCTAAAGGACAGGAGACTCAATGGTGCAGACAGAATTTATTGTAGTTCATAACTTCATATTACGATTTGCACCATGCTGGCCATGGTTCCCCATATTTATACTTCACTTAGAGCTACATTAGAATATGTATGTACGTAATACGTACATATGTATATCTTCTTGTATTTTTTGAGTCATTGTTGAGTCCTGGTGACTGCCTGGACCAGTTCCTGCCATTTTCTTGGCCACATTTCTGAAAGCGGCTCATCCTTGCTTCCTCCTCCTTGGGGCTGAGGGACCTGCCCAAGGCCACCCAGCTGGTTTTCCTGCCTAAGGCGGGACTAGAACTCCTCACACTCTCCCTGGCTGTCTTTAATCACAGGAGCAAATTGTTCTCAGGTTTCCTCCAAAATATCCACCTGCGTGTCAGCATCTATCGGTATAGGGCAGGTCGTAGTGGCTCTCCTCTGCCTGGAGGGCTGGGGAGCATCAACCTGTCACTGGAAGGGTCCCTGCAAGGAGGTCTCGGGCCTGACTTGACATCCTGGGCTGCTGGGTGTGTTTAGCTCTCATTTCAAGCTACCGACTTGAAGAAAGCCCCTTCTTTTATGCAAAATGCTTTCTGATGGGGATGTGTTTATCCTGAATGGAGGCTCCTAGGGAATGTGTGAAGGAGGAAGGCATCTTTGTCTCCAAGGGGATTTCTGGGGTTTTTTCATCCTGTCTACAGGAGGGTCCACAGCCCTTTTGAGTTCCCAGCTACCAAAGAAGATGCGTTGTTGTCACTCACAGGGTTCTCTTCAAAAGGATTTTGCTTTGTCAAGTGATCAAAATCTTGCTTCTTTTATGCTTACAGTTTCAGTTATGTCACTCTTGTATCTGCAAAGTTGGCTAAATCTCTTGGTTTTAAATTTACTTTTGCTGACTTTGCTTTGCTTGCTCTTTTAAATTATCTTTCCTTTTAAATGATTTGAGTTTTTAATTTTGTTTCTTCATGTGCTTATCACTTGGAAATCTTCCCTGCCCCATTCACAAGGGAGGCTCTTCCTAATTTAATTGCCACCACACCCTTGTGCAGTTTCTTTAGAGGGAAACCAACAATGCAAAGCAGGTTTGGCAACAACCAATGTCAGCCAGCCCCTAGCATATGAAGTTCCCCAACACGGTGCCCTCCAGTGGTGTTGGGAAGTGTTCACTGCCAGGTTTCTGGGAAGTGCAGTCATGGCACTGTTCTCTCTAAACACCTGGGGAGGTGGGGGCTCTAGATTTTCTTACCAGACTGTTAATTGGAGCAGAAGAGTCCTGAGCAGAGACTGTGCTGAATGCAAGGAAGGAAAGGTTTGGTGTATTTTGGAGACCCTGCTCAGATAGTCTTTTCCAGCCTTCCAGGTGTGCTGGATTGTGATATCCATAACACCCAACTGGCTTGACCACTAGCCATGTGGAATTTCCTGGCTGGAGAATTCTGGGAGTTGAAGTCCACAAGTCTTAAAGTTGCCAAGTTTAGGGATCCCTGATCCAAAGACTCACCTCTTAAGGCAAACCTTGGCTAGATGTCAGGTGCAGAGAAGAGTGTTTATATTCATTCCCAAACTGCTGTTTTTGGGAGATGCTGTTATAGAGTGGGCAACATGCCTCCCAAAGAGAAAAAGAATGCTGTAGTTCTCATGGATTATACCTGCCATCATACATGCTTCGTTGAAGCCCACAAGCGAAATGCAAAGGGTTGCACTGCACTGAAGGTGCTGCTTTGGTCGCTTTCATTTTTCCTGGTCTCCAGTCCTGGAAGAAGGGCTTTGCTGCCCAGCCAGTTTCTGCCTTTCTTACAACCTGCTGGACAGTCGAACGCCGCAGGCAACTTCTGATTTCTCCCAACAGCCCTGACCTACTTTTTCCTCCTGCAGACATTGTGAGCAAGGGAAGCAAGGCAAAGAGGTGCTGGAAAGTTTCAGATTACTTTTTATCGAGCAGGGAGAGGAGTGCAGAGGCTTCAAATAATTGATGGTCCCCAAGTAAGATGAGCCATGGGCTCTGCTGGACGGCTGTGGTTGGGGGTCACTGAATGAGCTGCGGAGGTTCAGTCCACCATCTGCTCTCCCATGGGGGCTCTGGGCAAGGAGGATCCTTCCCAGCTGTCTTGTTCTGCGGGATCATGACGGTCTCAGCCTTGCTGTGAAGGGAGGCAACAAATTGCTTTGGATCTCTTGGCATGGTCCTCTCTGGAGAGGCATCTGCCCCTCCCTCCCTCTCTTGTACTCTTTCCACTGCTCTTTTGCAGTGAGCAGAGTGTGTGTTATCATTTGGCAGTGCTGTTCCCAGCTTACCTTGAGGACCTCAGCCATTTCCACTCAGCAGCATATAGATGTAATAAATATATAAATCAATACATAAAATAAGGGCAAAATATAAATTGTGTCTCTAGCTATAATTAAAAGTATTTGATGAAATATGGCTTTGATGGGAAGAGTAGGATGTATTAATTCTGGCATGAGGACACCCCCCCCACACACACATTTCTGTTCTACAAGAGAAGCAGCTCACTTCCAAGGCTGAGTTAAAGAAGACATTCTCCCATGTTAATGAGTCATCTGATATCGTCATTTCCAAACCCCAGCATCTCCTCAGCAGATGGTAAAAAGAAAATGGGGAAGTCTCTTTCTCTAATACATTTTGTGATATATTGGTTGCTGATGGGAACAGGAAAATTCTTGTAACCTCTTCCCTTTCTTAATAAAGCGAACTAAAGGCCCTGTCACACTGCCCAACGGATGCAAAACATTTGTAAAAAGGACACAGCGGACGAGAAAAAATCCGTTGTTATCCGCTCTCAAAAGGGGAAAAAAATTTGCATAAACAGAGCGGATAACACGGAAAGAAACGGACGGGGGGAGGACGCAGAGCGGACGGAAAACGGAATGCGGAACGGAAGCCTCGTGGATTGGGAGCGGATGGGAGCGGATGGCACATCGCTAGGCTTCCGGGGGACCTCAGCAAAGCGGACGGGAACGGAAAGAGCGGATGAAGAGCGGACACCGAGCGGATGAAGCGGATGCACAGCAGAATGAAGCGGATGCCAGAGCGAAGCCTAGCGGTATGCACAGCGGAAGCCTAGCGGATGCCTAGCGTTCACTGCGCATGCAGGGGGGATGTATTGCGTCCGCCCCACGGATATAAAGGGAGGCAGCTTCCAAGCAGGTCACCATTCAGAGGAAAGGACCTGCATCCAGGACACAACGAGTGCCTTGCCAGCCTGCCCTGCCTGCCTGCCACTTGCTGCCAGCCTTGCTGCCTGCCTTGCTGCTGCCATCCTGCCAGCCTCCCTGCCAGCCGTGCTGTCTGCCAGCCTTGGTGCCTGCCTGTCTGCCAGCCTTTGGTGCCTGCCTGCCTGCAGCCTGCCTGCCAGCCTCCCTGCCAGCCAGCAACCCCACAACCATGGGGAAAGAGAAAGCCTCAGCCATCTGCTGCCAGCCCTGGCAAGAGGGACAGGCCACCCTCGCCGCCCCCTGGCTCTCACTCTTGCTTCTGCTGGGGCTTTCTGTAGCACGGGGTCACTCTTCTGGGGCTGGGGCTTCTGCTGCTTCTGCTTTCTGGAGGAGCTGATGCTGCTGCTTATGGCGGTGGTGCTTCTGCTCGTGGCTTACTCTGCTTGATGCTGCTTCTGGCGGTGGTCTTCTGCTGGTGCTTACTCTGCTGATGCTGCTTTCTGGCGGTGGTGCTTCTGCTGATGCTGCTTCTGGAGAGCTGATGATGCTGCTTATGGCGGTGGTGCTTCTGCTTGGTGCTTACTCTAGCTGATGCTGTTCTGGCGGTGGTGCTTCTGCTGCTTCTGCTTCTGGAGGAGGCTGATTGATGCTGCTTATGGCGGTGGTGCTTCTGCTCGTGCTTACTCTGCTGAGGCTGCTCCTCATCCTGCTGGTCCTGCTCGTCCTCCTGGACTTTGCTCATGACTCCTGGTCCTGCTGGGGCTCCTGGTGCTTACTCTGCTGCTGCTGATCCTGGTCCTGCTGCTGCTGGTGCTGCTGCTGCTGCTGATGATGATTATTGATCCTGCGGTGCTGCTGCTGCTGGTGGTGTGGAGGAGCAGCCCCCTACAACCTGGAAGCCCCTCTGATGAGGGCCCATCTGGTCCTGCCAAAGGGAAGAAGAGGCATATGCTGGGACGGGAGAGGAGGCAATACTCCATTGAAGGAGGAACACGAGGATGAGGTGCTGGAGTGGCTGAGAATGACTATCTATGGTGGAAGGACACTCTACAGGGACACCCAAAAGGGAAGCAGGCAGCTTGGAGAGAGAAGGCGGAGAGTCTGGGGCTACACATCGGAGGTGCTCCTCGGCTGGTGGGAAGCACATGCACACCTGGTACGGAAGCTGCACCTCAAGAAATCTGGCCAGCCACGGTTTTAAGCGACGGACAGAGACCTACGTCATGGCCAGGTGTAGGCTTCCTGGAGGGTGAGATCTGCCACCGAGGAGCAGCAGCAGCCCCTCTAATGACCCTCTTCTCTCCGGCAGCCTGCTGAGAGCCAGTCCTCTTCCGGCCGAGAGTCAGCTCCTGTCTCCAGGCAGGTTTCTGTGGAGCATTGCCACGGCGGAGAACCCGCGGACAGCTGTTTTAACCATGGGTGGGAGCGCATGGAGGACTCCTGGTGCAGTGGGAGAAAGGAGACGGCACCTCCACCAGACAGCCCTACACCTGCATCCACCCCCAGCTCCATTTCCACAGAAAGGCAGAGAGAGAGCCAGACAGGAGGGGCAGAGCCACACTGTCCTGCTGGAGATCAGGGACACCATCCGGAGCAGCATAGATCTCTCTCTCAGCTGGTCCACACCGGACTCCTCATCCTCCAACCGCAAGCCCTTCCTCACCTATGTCAAACCAGACCCTCATCGGACATGGAGGAACCCAGTACCAGTGGTGAAGGACCGGATCACCGAGCTGCTTCACAACCTCCAGACCCAGAGGAAACCTGCTCCCATCCAGTCCAGGTCTGCTCCCCACCCCAGGTGATGTCCCTCCCATTCCAAGGCTTTCCACAGGCCCTCACCTACCAGGGCTACGGCTACCAGGAAGTCAGCAGCACAGTCAGCAGCCCTTCCCAGTCCAGGCACAGAGTCATTGGATGACACGTTGCCACGCAGTTCCACTGATGCCACCGATGCCACCCACGACACTTGATGCCACCAATGCCACCCACGCAACAGATGCCACCCACGCCCAGTCCTCACCCAGCTGCAGACCAGACAGTCCCACTACACTGCTCCTTCCTCCACCCACAGCAACCCGGCCTCAGTACCTCTTGTCCTCGGTAACGTGGGGCTGACACCCCATGGCATGGAGGAAGGAGCTCTCAAACATCACGGGGCTGAGCTAGCTGTCCGAGAGTTTCCTCAACACCACCGGTCACCTGTTGTCCTCTCGGGGCCAGGCAACCCCCAATGACGCTTCCAGACCAGCACTCCAGCACCAGCCACCTCCACAGCACCTGGACCTTCACCCCGAGACTGGGCACACCTCCGAGTGACCGATAAGAGTGCCAGAGACTGGGTGGCTACTCTGTAGACTTTATTTGGACACTTGACTTAGGGTCATTTTTCTTTTACAGCTTGTTATTAATAAGTTTATCTTTGCTTCACACACTTGCTTCATTTATTTTTTTCAATAAAGTCTTGGTGGAAACTTTTAGAAATGGTTTTAAGCCTTTGCATGCTTGTGGGATGGGTTAAGATAGCAGTGGGATGGGCAGGGATTCCTTTGGGATGGGTAATGGATAAGCAGTGGATGGGCGAGATCTACCTTTGGGATGAGGTAAGGATAGTTGTGGGGATGGGTTAAGATAGCATGTGGGATAGATAACCGTCCAGTTGCAAGCATATGGGCTGTATGGTCCATTGCCCTCCCGTAGGTGCCACCACCGATGGCCCTGTCATTATCAATAAACAATGTAACATTGATCCACACATTGTCAACATAAACAACAACTCTTCATTAAATGCCCTGTTCATTGTAGCGCCACCCAACATAACATGGCCCCAAATCTCATACAGTGTGATGAGACAGGCATGAAAGGAAGTCATGCCATAATCATCATTACGCATCTGTCTTACCACTCAGACCGCGCATCCAGCTGGGGAGTTGCCACCCAGTGTCTCAGGAGAGTTTGCAGCTGCGTTCTTCTCCTTGGGATGTGAGGCTCTGTTGGGGCCTTGCACATACCACAGTGTCTTAATCAGAGTTTTGCCCTTGTGCCTCCTATTCCCACAGGCTCCATGTCCCCAATGCCTTGTTGGTTGGCAAGCCTGTTCGCAACCTGGTACGCGGGTGCGCGTGAGATTGTGCAGGATGCAGGCCAAAGCTTCCACGATCTCCTCATCGTCTCTGGTGCGATGGCTGCATGCGTGGTGGAGAAGTACCTGGAACCTGTTGGCTAGGATTGCCAAAGGGTTCTCCACCACCCGCCTTGCCCTGGACAGCCTGTGGTTGAAGATCCTCTCTTCACAGGATGAGGCATACTGGAAGTGTAGGGCTGTTCATGAGGTAGGGTTCTGAGGGAGAAGGCGTCATCCTCGGCACGAATGAAGTAGGGTACATTCTTGCGTGTCAATTGGGCAGGTGGTTCTGGATCTTGGAGCCCATTGAGTGAGGTTGCGTTCCAGCCCCTTCCTTGAGGTGACTGGCGTTGTTAATACCTGGGCATTGAAGATGAGCCGTTGCCTGAAAGGCATCGAAATGTAACATGAACTTGTAGTCAAACATCGACCATGGCGAAGAGGACGATGCTGAAGAGCCTTGAAGTTGAAATAAGTGGGACCCGACTTGGCTTGGTGCTTTTGCAGGCCACATGCTTGCCATTCTATGGCTCCAACCGATGTGTGGGAAGTTTCCACCTCTGATACCAACCTGCTCTGCAAACTTCTTTTCTCTGTGCTTGCAGTGGAGGGGCACTGGAGGAGCTCCCTCCAGGTATTTCTTTCGATGATGGCCTGCACCACTTCCTCTGACCACAATGCTGATGGTGTTGTGTAGCACCCTTCCCAGTCATACTGGCATGGTGCTCCTGTAGGTGGTCCCTGAGGCCCAGGTAGCGCAGGAGTCAGTGCGCCACTTGACCCAGGGTCCAGGCTTGGGGTGGAATTTTGGGTGCTTGCTGCGTCAACTCTGGGTCAACCGTGTCAGGCCGGCTGCACAAACTTCGTCAAACATGGCTGGGAGGCATCTCATGAAGTTCTGGAATGCACGAGGGTCTTCGTTCCTGAGGCTCCACCATCAGCTTGGTTGTACAGTCCCGTACTCTTGCTCTTCTCCCCGATCTTCATCTTCAGACCCAGAAAGCTTCTGGGCCGCCCTCCTATTTCTTCCCATACGATAGAGTTCAAAGAGCCTGTAGAATGGCTTCGCTCTTGTTGCCAGAACGATGGTGGCTACCAAAAGGAGTTTGTTTACGATCCATGGTGGACATGACTGGATGCGCTGTGGAAGAGCAAAGGGCAGATGAAGGCTTGCAGAGCGTCTGCACAGCTTGGGGCTACTTGTCTGAAAGCTGATATCCAGGTGATGTTTGTCTCCCCTTTTTAAAGGCCAATATAGGTTTTCCCCTATGTGTCCTTTTTGCATCCTTAGGGCATCCCTCTAAGACATCCTTAAATATCCGAGATAGGTCCCCTTCTGCGAACGTTCTTTTCCGTTTAAATGCTTTAATTTGCATGCTGCATACCGCTTTCATTCCCTTCTCCGTCGTGCTACTAACGCTGCGCGTCGTGTCCGTTTCCTCCCTCGTGTCCGTTTACCGCTGTGAACGGATGCGAGAGTTGCACGGATGCGCAGTGATGCACTAGAGATATAGCGGATGCGTAAGGATGCCAGAACGGATGTCCCCCGTATGCCTAGCGGATGCAGAAACGGAACGCCGTTTGGATTTACTATTTTCCGCTCAAAAGTTTTGAGCAGCTCAAAACCCTTCTGAAGCGGATGAAATGTCAATCAGAGCGGATGCTGGAACGGGTTAGAGAGGAAGCAAACGGAGGCAGTGAGTACGAAACGGAAAGCATCGCGAATTAACCAACGACCAACGGATGGCAAGTGTTTTTCTCCATTTTACATCCTCTTTCCATCCGTTGGTGCAGTGTGACAGGGGCTTTAAGAAGGCTTGGATGCAGAATTACTTTCAGTTTTAGGCAGACGAGAAGGGGCTGGTGCAGTTGTTCAGGTTCTGCCCCACTCATCCTCTTCATCTTGCTCAAAGACCAAGCCTGGCCTTGAGAGCCAAACATCTTATGAACTTCCTTCTCTCCAGGCAACTCCATCAAGCTTGGATCCAAGAGTTGGCCGTTCCTTTGGACTGGCCACTTGCATAAGAGGTCAAGCTTGTCCCCTTGGGTGAAAAATAATTCATGCTGCAGAGGGATGCCTTAATCTCCCTTGTGCTGCTATTCCAATGGTTAGCTGTGGCAGGAGAATCAGAGAAAGCCTTCAGATGCTCCAGACAGGAACACTGTCATTGGTGGGCAGGGTGGCCGGAGGCTACTCCCCATCCCCACAGCCATGGTCATCTGCTGGACTCTACTCATGTGCAAGTTCCTTCCACCGAGCTATGTTCAAGGGGAGAGAATTGGAAGATCTTGAGCACTGCCCTTTTCTGTCATTCATTTACTCTATTTTTATCCCATTTTTCAGACAATTGTCATCTTTCCTACCAAAATATGAGCATAAAAGGAGAGATGCAGGTCAAGCACACAGGTTTATATTGAAGCTTTGCAAAGCAAGGGGTGGTGGGGAAAGAGGGCCTGCCCCTCAAGCCATGGTAACGCTGCTTTCTTCCATCTTGCTGTCCCCTTGTTGATGTTCCTGCTGAACAGGAGTGATGATGGAAGCCAGGGTGTCCTTTGGTCTGGTAGTCCAGGGGGCTCTGTCTGGCATGCCAGCAAATTGTTTTCAGGACCTCCTTCTCAGGCCCACCCCTGGGGCCAGATTTTCCTTCCTGTGAAGCTTCTTGGTGAGCAGCCATTGGACTGCAATGCCTTGAGTCTCTTACCAGCGCAGTCCTGGTCACAGGAAGTAGGCGCTGCTGTGAGACAGGCTTGTGTTCCACACCTGCCTTTCAGCCCAGCAGTCTTGAAGCACTCGAGAAGGACGGGGAGGCTTGGATTCCTGGGCGAACAGCTGTTGTTCAGACAAGAAGCAGCAACTGGCACCCAGACTTCCTCTGGCAGTGAAGGCAACTGATCGGGTGCTCAGAGGGTGTGCCTGGCTGTGTCTGTGGGGCCCTTGAAAAGATGAGAGCTTGGAAGGTGGTCTTGTTAATCTTGTCTGGTTGCCACTCCCATCTCTTCCAAGGAGAGGAGTGTTTTCACGGGTACACGTGCAACGCCTCCGTGCATTGTGAGTGCCGTTGTCCTGTGGGTACGAGTTGTTTCTGGCTCTTTGGGGAAAGACAGTCATGCTCTTTGCATAGCCTCACAGGCTCTCCTTTGATGACTAGGGCGTGATTGTATTTGCAATACCTTTTATCGTGCTTTGAAGTTCAAAAGAACACAATCCAAAGCGACTAATGAAACATCAAAATACCATTCAGCGTTTGGCTTTCTACCAAGGCATGTTTTCACAAGATGGAGAACTCAGGTTTTGTACTTCAGAACTAGGTTGGATGCAAAACAAGGCAGGTTCCCAACCTTCTCTGGGTGAGAGGCAATTATATGGCAGGGGCTGAACAGGCCTCCTTCCCAGCTAGGAACATTCCCAGGTGAACTGGGGTTTGGACAGGATCCTGGCTCAGGCAGATACAATGTTGGGTGAGGTTTTGGTTATTGTTTTCTTGAGGTCAGTGTGGGTTTGGGCTTGGACCTGCAGTTGAACATCTGTTTTTAGGAGTGGGGGGGGCTTCTGATTGGAAACGCTAAATGTAGAGGTTCTACAGCACACACTCTTCTTTATTTGTGCCCTTCAGGGAGGCTTGGAGTTGCAGTGCCAATGTCTCTTCAGGGCCTTTGCTAAGGAAAGGCTGACAGAAGTTGGTCTTTCACCTCGAGGGAGGGTGTTAGCGCGTAGCTTTTCTTGCTTGGTTCTGCTGTTTGTTGTTTTGGGACACGCATCTTGAGGTGTTTGTGGCTTGTTCACAAATCATAGCCATTGCTTGTTTGCTTAATAAATAAATAAACTACACTTCATAGAACCGTAGGGCTGCAAGGGACCTTGGAGGGGCTCTGGTCCAACCCCTGCAGAAGGACTTCTATCACCTCAAATCTTCTCTTGAAAACCTCCAGTGACGGAACCCCCACAGCTCTGAGGGAGGCAACCTGTTCCAGGCTGAGCAGTTCTCATAGTTGGGAAATTTCTCCCTTGTCCTGCGCTGTGGTGCTCTGGGGAACAAATCGACCCCCTCTCTCCTGTGACAGCCCTTCAAGCGCTGGAAGGCGGCTGCCATGTGAGCCTTCTCTTTGTTTAAACATACCGTGTTTTAGCCTCCAGACCCTTGATTGCCCATGTTGCTCTTCTCTGCCCTCCTTCTGGAGCCTGAGCATCTTTTTTGTATTGATGACCAGAACTGGATGCCGAACTCCAAGGGCGGCCTTATTTTTCCAGTGCCAGCAGAGCAGAATTCTCCCTTCCCTTGATCTTGATCCTATCCCTCTGTGGACACAGCTCAGGACGTTGTTGGATTCACACGTGCTAAGTAAGCAATAAGAGTGGTTGGGCCCGTGTAACAGGTTGAACCTTTATTCTTGAGCCATGGAGCCCACATGAGCCATTGGGCCCTCACAGCCTTCCTCCTTGGTCTCCTGGCCTCCCTTACTTCTTTGTACCACCTTGGCAGCCATTGAGTGCATTTGTTATCCTCGGGCTAATTTTGGGACACTCCCATTCACTTGTTCACAAAATTCCCTGTCTCTCCATTGTCCAAAGTGGTTGAGGCCCTGTCGTAATGGAGAAACTGAACAAATTACTTTATTAGCTTAGCACAGTGTGTAGGATAGCTACTTGGTTCATTAGAGTTAATGAAAGCCTTGCGTAATCACAGAGGGAAACTGAGGGAGGTTCACAAGAGGGTTTTCTACTCACCATCATTCCCGTTTTCATTATGCAGGGCCCTTCCCTGTGCTTTCAGTTAGATGGGCAAACATAATTTTAAACCGAAATGCAGTTTTATGTATGTACAGTAATAAAGCATGTCTCTAATCAGACGTGGAATAACTTGGCTAGCACACCTTGAAGAACTTCATCCTGCTGTTTCTATCCAAGAGCCTTTTCTATGTGCTCTCTAAATGTGCAACGTTGGTTCCCTCCCAGGCCTCTCGATGGTGGCCATGCTAGTTCAGGGATTCTGGGAGCTGGTGTCCACAGACACCTGAAGGCACAGCGGTTGGAGACGGGGCTCTACAGCAGGAGGTTCTGCTAAGTCTGGTGGGAAATTCCTCATCAGGAGTGAGATTCTGAGGATTAGAGATTTGCCCTTTAGTGGCCCGATGGTTTTTTTCTGGGGGTCTGGTGAGGTTTGTCCCCGAAAGCCCCAATTTCAGTCCAAGCACCTGCTGTGCTGTGGTGGATTGACTGAAATAAGGATGAGGCTGTCCGGGTTAGGGTGAGGGGACACCCGACTGCAGCTGAGAGGCTGGGTGGGAATTCTGCACTCTTCCATTGGCAGAGAAGGAATTCCTTAGGGAGAAGTGAGGCGAAGGGAATGCTGCTGATTTTGGTGCATAAAAACATTGTCTTAGCTCAGAGGTGCTTTGTGACAAAGCTTCCACCAGAAATGCCCGTGAAAGCTGGGAGTTTGGAGGCTGATGCCACCTGGCAGAGCAGCTCTGGGCCATTTTAGTTCAAAGTGAAGTGGGCACCCTTCTGTCCAGAGAGAGACCCCACTCTACCCCTTGGGATTTGTAGTGCAGAGAGGCCGGGATTCCTCCTGCAAAAGGCAGTGATACGGAAGGACTAGGAGAAGGGGGGAGAGTGAGCGGAAGAGGAGAGGAGGAATGGGGGGGGGCATGTAGTTCTCTCAAGGATCCTGGCCAGGTTTATGGAAAGCTCCTCCGGGGGGGGGTGCGCAAACAATTCTGAAGTTTCTAATTTAGTAGCCAACATTTTTCTTTCACCAATGCCAGGGATGGCAAAACTTTGACTTTCCTCCAAACTATGTGAGGTTAAACATTGCAACATCAAATTATTTTAAAACAGAATAAGAGACTTGAAGGAATCTTGGAGGTCTTCTAGTCTAACTCCCTGCTCAAGGAGGAGACCCATTCAGGACAAGTGGCTGTCGGGTCTCTTCTTAAAAACTCCAGAGAATGGAGCACCCACAACTTCTGCAGGCAGCTTCTGCTCCACTGGTTAATTGTTCTTACTGTGGGCAAATTTCTCCTTAGTTCTTGGTTGTTTCTCTCCCTGGTTAGTTTTCCTCCATGGTTTCTTGCCTTGCCTTCAGCTGCTAGCTAAGGGTGTTGGTGGGTCCACATAAGGATTTAGTGTTGGGCCTCCCAGATCTCAGGTAAAAGCTGATTTATTTCTGACTCAGCTGCAGCCTCCTGGAAACAGTAGTTCCCGATTGAACTGTAGCTTTCTGCAGCTTGCGGGTGGCCTGTTTATGGAGACCCCTGCTTCACTGGTCCTTCCTCCAGCTTCTGGGGCTTCTGGACTTGAAGGGGAAGGGGGGGCTTGGCTTTCTTTCAGCTCCCCTTTCCGGGAACTGCTGGGTTGTTAAATGACCAGAGAAAGGAACGTAATATGAAAGGAGGCTGCAAATGGGGGGAGGGTATTGGCAAATGGCTCTTCATTTCCCTGCTTTTTATTGTAGGGAGAGAGATTTTCGTTGCTGCAAGGCTTGTGGCAGTTTGGACTTTTTGCTCCTTATTGTCGGCATTTTGAAGTTGGCAGGATAAAGATGGTCACAGATTGTTTTCCAACTGCTTTTAAGAGCTTGGAGTTGAAATGGCGCTTGTGTGAAAAATCCCCAATTGCCAGCCTTTGGCCCTGGGGGTAGGTAAAGTTTGGCTGCTAGTTGAATCCCTGGGAAGGGCCCCAGGGAACCTTCAGTCCAAATCTCCAAGGGTTGGTTGAGGTTTGCTTCCTTTTGTTCCAGCAGGCAATGGGAAACTGCCATGGTAGATGGCTCGGCAAGGTTGTGGGAAACCTGCCAGCAAGGAGGCTCTGCACATGGGGACCCCATTGCTGGGTATCATACTGCACCAGATGGATGGACTTGGGGGGGGGGAGACATTTCTGGATTCCTCTCAGTGGCCAGGATTGGCGTGTCCCACTTGGTCATGGTCTGTGGGGATGAGCTCAGGAAGGAGGAGGGAGAGCCGCAGGCTGGTGTATAAAAGATGTCTCAGCCCGCAGGAGGAGGGAAGCCTTTCAGAAGGGACCCTGCCTCGTTTTCTGGAGAGTAAAAGGAAAGGGGTGGTGATGGGTATTTTCAGCCTTGCAACATCTATTAATGTAACCTTGCAGTGAAGAGTTGCAATATGCTTCTTGCCTAGACTACTTCAAAGGAGCACTTTGACTTACAATAGTGGCATTCATGTGATTTATTTTATCATGATTTGCTGAACAAGCCATGATGTTTTGGATGAACATGTTTACAAGCCACATATGACTTGATACGGCTCATCAAACTATTGTTTGTGGTGGTTCTGCCCATTTAATGGTTTAACTACAATTAATCCTTAGTTCTTGATATAGTTTCATGTCTATGTTTTCCACATGATGGAAAGTGCCTGTTTCACTTCTTCGTTGGCCGCCTGTCTCCCTGAGTGTTGTGTCCAGTACACTTTAAGATTTGGATACATTAAGACAGGTGTACATTTTAAGGATGAGGTAAACTCAGGCCAACTCTTAAAGGGTGGAAGGGCAGCCTGCAGAGGTGTTTTTCGGGAGACCACGCGAGGGAGAGGGATGCGGGGTAAAAATGCTCTGAAGGCATAGGAGGGAAGGAGTAAATTTGGAAGGAGGTTTAGTGGAAGCACCAGATGAGAGGAAGGATTTGGGTTGGGGGCAGAAATGGAAATGAGGAAAACTCCCCCTCCCCCAGGGATCTGGAGGGGGGGAACATTTTCAGTTACTGCAAAGGCTGAGGATAATAAGGATTGTAGTCTTAACACATCTCGATGGCTTCCTGTCAGAAATATCACACGTGGTTAGTCTGTGACTTTGAAGGGTCCCTTTCTCACCAAAGACTAGGGGGAGATACTCCTTCCTTTCATGGCGTGGCCGCTCCTCCTCCTCGTGCTTCCTATTACCCCGTTTCTTCCTGGTGCTTTTGGGGGAACTCCTTGCTGGTTTAGAGCTTGGCTTCCCCGCCTTGCCTTTCTCTCCAGCGGCATCCATTCTCCTTGACACCCAAAGAGAGGCTGGTGAGAATTTGGTGCCTCTTGTGTGTGACTTGGTTTGTTTGGGGTGGGGGTGGGGGGGAGGCATGGAGGAACCCAACACCTCCGGCTGGCTCACAGATGGGGCCACCCTGTGCTGCTCTGCGTGGGGAAGAGGGAGGGGTGTGGGGGCAGGGTTGATGGGTAACCAATGAGGCCTTTAAGCCCCCGTTTCATCAAATAAGGAAGCAGAGGGCTGGCCAGCGCCAGGAGGGAGGCTCTGCAGAGAGAGAAGGAGCAAAGGGCAGTCCGACGGGGTGCCTGGGATTCAGAACCGGGCGGGCAGTGGCCAGAGACGGTGGCTTTGCAGGCTCCTCCTCCTGCCTTTGGGCCGTGGTGGCAGCTCCCTCCAGCTGAAAGCAGCAAATGAATACCGAGAAGTATCGGAAGTTCCTGGATGGGCTCAACAACCTGAAAGGTAGGAAAGCAGCGGCAAGGAGCTCAGCCAGCTGGCTCAGAATGGCCTTCTGGGGTGAGGGCAGAGGTGGCTGCCATCCCAGCAAGCAGGGTGGGTGCTCATCAGCCCATCGGGAGCCTTGGCTGGTAGGTGGTAGGTCACCCCTGCTCCTCCCCGGAAAGGCAGCTGGGCTGGGAGAGAAGAGGGCCCCAGCAGCCTCAGATCCTCAGCTTTTCAGGCCAGCAGCAGAGAGGCCCCTGCCCTGCCCAGAAACGCTGGTTTGGCCCCTCAGGAAGCTTCCAGACCGCCTCACCTGTCCACCATCCCACCCCATCTTGTTTAGGCAGGCGTCAGAGTGTGAACTGGGGGCCTAGGGGACTCCTTGCCTCAGGGGAGGGAAACGCTTCATGGAAGAACGGCCTGCTTTCTGTCTGAAAGGGGGGCTCTCCAAGGGCTGCTCCTAGATGAGCCCAGGCCGAGAGCTGGGAGACGCCTGGAGAACAAAAGAGGCCCTGGTGTGCGCAGCCCATGTCCACTTGGGGAGGGGCTTGTGAAGCCCCTGGGGGTGGGGGACGAAGCTGTCTAGATGGCAAGGAGCAGGTGCTTCGGTTAAACCTGATCCGCCTGCATCCAAGTCGTGGCAGACGGAGATCCTGCCTTCTGCTCCAGGAACCACTCGGCTCCCAGCCCCATTTCTTCCACTGCCTTCCCCCAAAGACCAGGAATGGGAAGAAATACGCCAAGAGACCTTGGATCAAGTTCTCCCTGGCCACTTTCAGCAGGTGGGGAGTTCTGCCCCACACAAACTGCCAATTTTGGTATGGGGGTGACGTGCCCACTGTGGGAATCGCTTGGCTGGGTGCTGGCAGCCCTTCCGTGTCCCAAAGAGACAAAGAGTGGATGCAGCTGGGTTCAAATTAAGCGCAATTGCGGCTGGAGCCCTCGGAAGTTCTGGTTTAGCAAAGGAGAGGATTCGCTAGCCTTCCGCTTATAATCATTCATTTAGTAGCCATTCAAAATCACAACGGCATTGAAAAAAAGTGACTTGCAACTGGAACTCACACTTGCAACCATTGTAGCCTTCCCCACAGCCACATGGTCAAAATCCTGGCGGTTGGCAAGCAGCCCGTAGATTTACACTGTGGTCATTGTAAACACACCAAGATGTGGGATCGTCGTTTGTGACCTTCCCAGTGAAACCCAGTCCGAGCAGAGTCAACGGGAAGCTGCTTAAGGACTTTGAAGTTCACTTCACGGCTGCAGTGACTCATTTAACTGGGGCAGAAAGAGGTCACAAAAGCCAGCCTGACTCACTTAGCCTAGTGGAAACTCTGCTCCCCAAGGGGGTCTTAAGTTGAGGACCACCCATGGTTCACCGAGGTGTCGTGGGCAGTGGGCTTTTGGATATGAGCCCAGGCATTCCGGATTGGGTCTGCTTTCTCCTCACCTGCCTCAGGAAATGTCTTGGTCTCCTAGCCAGAGGCCAATTGTGGCTTCCTCAAGATTCCCAGCCCTGCTTGGCTTTGGGTTTTCCGTGTTTGGCAGATATCCATGTCTTGCCACCCATGCCAGCTTCATTGGAAGAAGCCCCAGCTGGTGCATGGAAGGTTACCACTTTGGTGTTTTAAATACATTTACTGATGGACGTCTCCCCCACCCTGATTTTTGGACTTATTGATAATCATTCTGATTTGTAAGCACCAGAATTTGAAGCACATATGGGCTATTATTTATACCAAGTTTAATGCTATTTATTTTGCTACATTTTTCAAACTTCACAGCCGAAGTCCTGAATACCAGGAAATTGTATTTTTGTGTATTCCAAATGAACACATTCCTTCATAACGGTTCTTAACATACTTCAAGACTGATCTGTCCTGAATCAAATAGGATCCAGTTTAAATTAATTTCTGAATTTCAAGATTGTTTTGAGTGTTTATCAGCTGATTGCAAGGTTCTGGGTAGCAAAGGCGAACTTAAGTTCATTTAGCACCATGCCAAGAACTGTCATTTACTTGTCCAACTTCCTCTTTCATTTTTTCCTGTCTGTTGTGCTGGGCTGACTGATTGCTTGGCTTCATTCCAGAAAAGAGGTCACAAGTTTTCATTTCACATGATGGATTTTTACCTGCTGGTTACGCAGACTCTGTATCAAGGTGAAGTACTGTAGTTAAGAGGAAGAGCTTGGTGAGAGGAAAAGAGATTGGGCCTCCGTCTCTGTCTGCCTGGCTTTTTACAGCTGGTGTCCGGAGTCTCAGCAGACCTAGCCTGCAGCTGAGGGAGCCAAGCAACTGTGTGGAATTAAGGGCAGGAGGCTTGCAGGCATTCTTGCACACACACACACACACACACACACACACACCCATTGTAGCCATGGATCAGGATTAGGACCACAGACTGCTAGACAGCTGAACATTTTATTGCAACCTTGGGGCCATTAAGGAATTAAAGATGCTAACTCTGTCTTCTCTTCTGTCCTCTCTGATATTGTTTCCTGAAGAGATCAAAGCTGTTGCTGAGGGTTGTGGTTTTTATTCTTCTTCTTCTTCAATTGGCCCCGTGGGAGTGGTCTTCCATGTCTGTTCCTGCCCTCTTGAAATCCTCTTTGGTGCTTTCCAAGGCTTAAGGGGCTCCTTCTGGCTTTCCAGTGGTGCCTTCAGAGGTGTTTGGGGCATTCTGCTCTGGAGTCATGAACTTGAAATGAATTGTGGGGAGGACCCCAAGTGCAGGGAGTTACAGAATGTGAAGAGGCCTTTGTCAGGGTGAGAACATTTCTAGGAGGAGGCTGGGCATTTCTGGGACACTTGTTGATGGCTGTCTTTGGGCCTCATTTATGAGACTTCCCCTCCCTGTTGTCCTTCGGTTGTCATTGGGCTGCAACAGGCAGGGCCTCCTCCAATCTTTGTTGCTCTCTGAAGAAAGATTCGTCTTCTTGGAAGCTGTTGACCTGGAAAGTCCAACTCAAGGGAAGCAGTGAAGGTTGCCTAAATCCAGCATCAGATTGGATGAGACAGAATAAGCTGGAATTAAATCAGACAGAGAGGACAAAATCTGAGTGAAGGACTGCAGTTCAGTCTGTTTTGAATAAGATTGCATTTTTGCTGAAAAAGGTATGTTAGAATGACATGCTGTCTCTACTACAGCGTGTTGTATAAGAGTGAAAAGTGCCCTGAAGACACCCCTAGTGCAAAGGGCAGCAGCTGGGTTGGTAGGTAGTGCAAGTTTGTTTGAAGTCAGGGTGGTGCAAGGCTGAGCTCCTGTCCTGAATCCCACCTGGCTGTTGAGAGTTGCAAGAGAAGCCCTCCCTCCTCCTGGCCAAGGCCTCTCTTTCTGGTAGGTAGGAGCAACCCCCCCCCCCATGTTGATTCCAGACCATGGTATCCCTCCTCTTTAGGAGATGCATTTCATTCTCAATAGCTGGGAGATTAATACATGGATCTCTTTCACCAGGCTTTTTAATGTCAGATGATTTCCAGTGCTAAAATTATTGTCAATTTTATGGTTAGCTGTCCATGTTCTTGTATTACTTTTTGTTTTTTTGTTTACATTTTGTAACTTGCCTCACATTCTTGCCAGAGAACAAGGTGAGGTATAAATATATGTAATAATGGGCTCTGCAGGTTCATTTGCAAGGCCTAGCTGGATGAAGCACGGGGTTTTTTTCCACATGAATTAGAGTGAAGAAGAAGTCTTGTGAGAGTCTTCACAGAAGACTCTTGTGAGAGAAGAAGAGAGTCTTGTGAGTTCAAAGTGGAATCATATCTGAACAGGTCCACCCCTTGACCCAAGCTGCTTAAAGACCAATGGTGGTTATTCAGTAGCGAGGAAATGGACATTCAGCCAATGGCTCTATGTTGTCCCTCATAACGTTAGGCAAAGGTCGTGACCTGGTATTGTAGACCCAGTTTTGGTTAAAACCTATGCTAGTCAGACACCACACCAACCCAAGTTGTGATTGCCTTCAGACTAGAACAGTGGTCACCAACCAGTGGGCAGGGGACCACTGGTGGTCCATGAGAAAATTGTGGTGGTCCCAGAGAAATGTCACCCCCAAAGCAATTAATCCAGGCTGTGTGGGAACACAAGGCTGCACCACCCACATGGCCCGCAGGAACACAAGTCTCGCGTCACTTGCATTGCAAACAACATGAGGTAGTGAGGGGAGGGGGGAACGGGCGGAGTGGGGGAACTTGCCCACTTGCCCCACGCGCCTCTGTTTCTTTCTTCTTCTGCTTTGGCTGCATGCAAGGAAAGCAGCAAAAGTCTTTCTTTCTCTCCCCCAACCTCTGCCAGAAATTAGTCTTTGGGACCCTGCAAGGCCTCCTGCTCCAAGAGGCCGCGCCAGAAAAGACTCATTTCTGGCAGAATTTGGGGGGGAGAAAGAAAGACTTTTGCTGTTTCTGCTGCTTTTTCCTTGCATGAAGCCAAAAGTCTCTCTCTCTCTCCCCCTGAGAACGGAGCTGGAGATGGTATCCTGTGATCCCAAATAAAGAATGATCGATTGGTAGGAAAGCGGGGTGGGGAATTTTCCTGCAGACTGTTTTGGGGATTTTCCCAGGGTCTCTGGTCCATAGGATTTAAAATTATGAGTTTGGTGGTTCCTAAGGTCCAAAAGGTTGGTGACCCCTGACTTAGTCTATACCTGTGCATTTGGTTTTTCTTGCCTAAATGCAAATCTTACTTTTTGCCATTGAATTGTATTTTGTTGAATAGGGCCCAGTGTTCAAATCTTTCAAGATCCTATTTCCTTTAGCTTGGTGTCATCTGCAAATTTGATGAGTTCTCATTCTATCCCCTCATCTAAATCACTGATAAATATGTTGAAGAGTACTGGGCTTAAGGCAGAATCTTGTGGTACCCCATTGCTTCCTTCCTTCCATGTAGATATAGTTCCGTTGAGGACTACACTCTGGGTGTACTGTAGTTGGTCAGCCAGCTTGAATCCATCCGTTGGTGATGCTGTCTATCCCACATTTTTCTACCTTACTGAGAAGTCTACTACGTCCACACCATTTCTAATCCACTATTTTGGTCCATAAATTCAAAGGAATTAGCTTGGGAACCCCTGGGAGATTTAACTCACCACAAGCATGATCCAGAAGATGCTGAAGCACCCGAGAGAGACCCACTTGGGTCCCAGGCAAGTTTTAGTCCAACTCAGCTGGACAGCAACAGAGGTTGGGGAAGATTGTCTACTCCACTGTTGTTACTTACAAAAACAGAGGAATTCATTTCCCCCCCAAATTTTTTTTTTAGAAAGACAAAGCAATCATCATTCACTCTTTCTAAAGTGTAGCGGGGTGAGTTTGGGTGGCTGCCTGGAAAGGTATTTAGTCCTCTGTCAAATTTCCTGACTTACAGCTCATAGTGGCCTTTTTCTGAACACAGGTTTAGTGCAAACAGTTCAAAACATTCTCAAAGATCCATCTCATCATAGGAACTCTTTTTTTGAACTATTACCATCTGGCAGACGGTACAGAATAATAAAAACAAAGACAAATAGGCAGAAAAACAGCTTCTATCCCACGGCAGTAGCTCTTTTGAATTTTGCTGTATAGTGCAGTGTTGGGGGGTTTTCGGTTCAATGTGTGGTGGGTGAATGAAGGATGTGTGTTTGTGTTTATTTTCATGGTCATGATGTGCACTGAAGATGGTGTTTGACAATAAAGTAAACTAAACAGCATCAAGCCCTTGTCCAAAAACAATCCACCTGACAGGACTCAGATGCAAAGGAGGGTCCAGAAGCGGAAGGGAGAATGAATTGCTATGTGTAAAGGAATTTAGAGCTGACCTTGGGAAACAAGGAAACCATTCAGGCTTGGAGGAGTGATTACATGGCCTGGAGTTAGGGTACATTTTTTGTCTAGCATAAGATGTAACAGAGACAAACTTGGATAGACTTTCAAGATTTTTTTCTATAACAATAAAACATGACTTCTGCAGTGTCTGTTTCTTGGCCTGGCCTACACTGAAGAGTTGATACTGGTGGAATCTAGAAGTAACCCAAGGAATAGGGAGATGGTGCTAATTGAGAAGGGCATATAGGATCACTAAGCTTGCATGAGAAATTTCCTGTTTTATCTTTCACTGGGTAGCAACCATGATGGTGATTGATCTTGCATCTCTCCTAGAAGGAGCTTGATTGATCCTTGATTGGTAGGTGGAAGGGGACGACCATTTAATTAAGAATTATTAATCCCATCTATAGATTTTGTTTTCCTTGCTGTCTAAATCTAGTAATTTCTTGACCAATAAAAATATATAAAGTTAAAACTTCTTGGAGAGGGTTATCATAATTTCCATACCATTTTCAGGATTCCAATCATTTACAAATGAGTCAAAGCAGCATCTTGATCATAACACAATCTTCACCCTTTTGAATATCCCTGTAACATCTAGAAAAGGGGCAGAAGTTAAGGTATGACATTGTTTTTGTCATTTCACACACACACACAGGCACACACTTTGTTTAAATATGAATTTGCACAATAAGCTAAACAAGAAGTGGGCTATTATATTTTGTGGTTCAATGTGTGGTGGGACCAGCCTTCGCCTTAGCATGCTGTATGCCCTAGACTAGGCCATTAAGCCATTATAGGGAATGCTTGTTTGGGCTTGCTCTGTGGTCACAGCAACTGTGGTTTGTTCATGTGTTTCAGATCTAGGGTATTTGTGAACCATGTGTTGTGTGTTCACTGCTGTTGAACTAGCTGCCCTTGGTGGTGAGTCTGCCCTTCTCTTGGAAATCTTCCAACTGCTTTGTGTGTACAATTGCTTTGGGATCGGTGTTTCCTTCACAGATTTGGGTTTTTAGCAAGGCTGATACATTTTGCTTTCTACTTCCAGGGCCACCCAAATGGTCTTTTCAAGCCAGCAAATGCTTTCTAATTCCTGGAGTTTGATCTTCTTCCATCCTGTGATGTAGCACAAAACTCCCATCTGGAGCCAAGCTCTTCTTGAGCCAAAACCAGAGGAGAAAGCAATCAAATAGGCCAAGAGGCAGGAAAGGGCTGAGCCCAGGTGCCAGAGGCTCCTCCCCTTCTTCTTTTGGGGGTCATCATCCTGAAGGCCCTTCCACCCTTTGCCTCCCGGATCAAGAGACCACCATCTGCCCATTTGTTTCCTGAAAGATGCTGGCAGGTGGCACTGGACGGTTGGCGGCAGCAGGCGGATCACCTAAGCCAGATCCCTCACTCTTTGGGGCGGTCTCCTTGTCCTCCCATTGGCAGCAGCTGCCGAAGCAGCAGAAACCGTGTCTGAGCACAGGGATTTCTGAACCAAGATTCAACCCCGTCTCTGAGCAGGCCAATTAGCTCCCAGCATTACCTGCACATATTAAGGCAGGTGCGAAGGCTCCCCTCTCTGTGCATGAGTCCGTAGCAGGGAAATCTTGTTTCCCAGGTGATGCTCAGAAGTCGTCCCTGGTCAGGAACGAACCCAGGAAGTGCTGGAGAACTCAGAGGTTCAAGGTGTCCATGAGAAGGGCAGCAGTAAGGCCACCAAGGGGGAGGTGGGTCGCTGGTTTGGGATAACAGGCAGCAGCAGCAGCCGCCCTTCCAGAGGGATTCCTAATGCCAGGGCATCAGCTCGCTGCTTAGATGCAACTTTTTCTTGACTGTTTTATGCAAAGCAAATCTGGCAGAAGTGCCACACACACACACACCCATTGGTGGAGGTGCAGCAGTTGTGCAACAGCAACTCCCCCCATCCCCCTGAGTTCCCAGATCCTGGAGACCTAATTCCCAGCTGTGGCATCTTCCAGACAAGTAAATTTCCACTCCCAGAACCCCCAGCTAGTGTGGCCAAATTCGAGAACGCTGGGAATTGGTTCTCATGCCTGAAGGTGCCAAGGTTGGATGCCCCCCCCAAAAAAAAGAGTCTGTAGCTGGATGTTTGCACTGAGTTAAGCTACGGTTTGTTGGGTAAGCTAACATGGTTTACTTCACACATACTGTGCTAAATCATAAACTGTTTTTGACAAATGGCCATCATGCCTCCTATGAAGCTGAATCCAACCAAACGGTATTGTGGCTTAGGCTAAGGTGCAGCTATTTGTTATGCGCTCACCTTTTAAAATGCCAGACAATTCTCTCCAGCTCAGGGGTCCCCAAACATGGCAACTGTAAGACTTGTGGATTTCAGCTCCCAGAAGATGTGCTGGCTGGAGAATTCTGGGAGTTGAAGTCCACAAGTCATAGATAGAATTCTTTATTGGCCAAGTGTGACTGGACACACAAGGAATTTGTCTTGATGCTCTCCGTGTACATAGAAGAAAAGATTCATTTGTCAAGACTCGAGAATCATAAGGTACAACGCTTAATGATAGTCATAGGGTACAATAAGCCATCCAATCCTACTAGGAAACAGTCCATATAAATCATAAGGATACAAGCGACAAAGTTACAATCATACAGTCACAGTGGGAGGGGATGGGAGATAAGGAGTGATGAGAAGATTAATAGTAATAGCAGTGCAAACTTTGTAAATAGTTGGACAGTGTTGAGGGAATTATTTGTTTAGCAAGGTGATGGCGTTCAGGCAAAACTGTCCTTGTGTCTGGTTGCTCTGGTGTGCAGGGCTCCATAGTGTCGTTTTGAGGGAAGGAGTTGAAACAGTTTATGTCCGGGATGTGAGGGGTCTGTAGATATTTTCCCAGCCTCTTTTTGACTCGTGCAGCATACAGGTCCTCCATGGAAGGCCGGTTGGTAGCCATTGTTTCTTCTGCAGTCCTAATTCCTCTCCGGAGTCTGTGTCTGTCCTGTTGGGTAGCAGAACCAAACCAGACAGATATCGAGGTGCAGATGATAGATTGAATAATTCCTCCGTAGAACCGGATCAGCAGCTCCTTGGGCAGTTGGAGCTTCCTGAGTTGGCGCAGGAAGAACCTTCTTTTGTTTCTTTTCAGTCTTAAAGTGGCCAAGTTCGGGGAGCCCTGCGCTCGTCCAAACAGGTCCCGCGAGCGGTGGAGGCCAGGAGCGCCTGGAAAGCCGCAAATGGAGGCAGGTGGCAAAACTCTCCCGCTTTGCTCCCCTCGCGCGCTAAGCTCCCAGTTGTCCCACCCCCCTTGCCCCCCCCAACCCAAACGGCTGGCGGAGGGAGGGGAGAAAGTGGCAGGTGCTTTTCCCCCGGCCCTCCCCCTCCCCCTCCCCGAGGCGCCCCGGGGCTTGCTTGGGGCCCTTCGGGTTTGGGCCTCCCGTCATGGGGCGCTTCCCTTCCCCCGGACGCGGCTGGGCTCGCCCAAGCTGGCTGCCCCGATAAGCGCGTCTGGCGGACGATTGCGCGGAGCCGCGGAGGGGCGGCCTCCGTCCTCCGCTCGCCTCTGCAGCCGCAAGAGCCGGGGAGTCGCGGGGGAGCTGCAGGGAGGGGGGCGCCTCGCCCCGCTGCGGGTCAAACGCTGCCCCTCCGCAAAGGGAGCGCGGAGCCCTCCCGCTCGGCCGCTTGCGCGCCCCCCAGCCCCCCTCCCTCCGGTCTGTTGGCCCCACTTTGCAGGGGGCTTTTCCGAGGGATGCGGAGGCCATCGAGGCCAGGGGTCCCCAAACGCGGAGGCCACTTTGAGACTGGCGGACTTCAACCCCCAGAATTCCCCCTCCGGTCATGGTAGTTCAGGAATTCTGGGAGTTGAAGTCCGCCAGCCTTGTCCCAGAGCCACCCTTTGCCTTCTGGGGAGGCTGAGGGTCGCCCGATGCCTGAAGGGGAAAGGAGACATGCAGGAGGGGCTGCAAGTTTGAGATCCCCGGCTTAATCTGACTGATGCTGCTGCCTTTTTTCTGTGAGTCAGCTGGTTCTGGGTTTTTTGCTTGAAGTTCGAAATAGTCTGACGAGATGTGTACTATGCACTCTAAATTTTAGATTGCTTTATTTTAGATTGTTTATAGACTTTATCTTCAACATTTTTATTACAAAAGTTATTTTAATTCTGTTAAGTTAATTTTTTTTAAAAAAGAAAGTTATTTCTGGAGCATTCCAGGACTGTGATTACACTCTTATGACAAGCCTTGCCTGGTTTAGTCTGTGTCTCTCCCTTTTCCTTTTTTTCTCTGTTCTGGAATTTGCTCCCTGCCTATTTTGGTTCACAGCTTGTTTGCCAGCTCCTGACTACTCAGAGCCTGATCCTTGTTGAGATCCTATCTAAAGACTCTTGAAATGCATGGTTTAAAATAGTTTCCTCCTTTCTACAGTTAGGAGACCTGGCTTGTTCAGATAGTATTTCCCTGTCCTGGGTGTCACATTCAGACATAAGGGAGAACTGTGTCCAGCACTTCTTAATCCAAGATGCTTCCAGATTTCCCAGTTAAGGCTTTATGCAACTGTCCATGTGAGAACCAGTTTGGTGCCAAAGCTAAAGTGCAGGAGGCTGGGAGTTCTAGTTTTTCCCTAGGTATTGGAAATTGGCCGGTTGACTTGGTTTAGCCCACATTGTAGGATTCTTGTAATTTGGGGTAAAATAAGAGGAAACATGTACATTGTCTTGAGTTGCACAAAATGAAGGCAGGATATAAGTCTGATAGATAAAAGTCTTTTCTATTCTTTTCTATTAGTTGTAGGCAGTTGTAGGCAGAAAGGCAGTAAGAAAAGGGGGAAAGCTTTCGGAAGAAAACCAGGGTCAAATTCTGTATATCCAGCAGAGGGATTGTGCATTAAACTTTGGATGCTCTGGAATCCAGAATCCCTCAAAGAGTTAGCTTATTCAGCTGTCTCAAATCTCTTGGCTCAGTAACTTAGCCATTTATTACAGGGTAGGATAGGATGGGTTTCTACCGCAGGCCCTGTTGATTGTGTGAATGACAAGCATTACGTTTGATATGCTGGTGGACCCCAAGCAGGTGCCTGGACGGCTCAGCAGGTGGGCAAATGGCATTTCAGGATTTAAAGGAAAGCTCTCATGACCCTGTTCTAGGGGGTTACTTTAGTTAAAATGCTGCAACAGTGAGGACTTCATTGATTGTGGACACCAGCTTTCAGAGAAGGCCAGTCACTCTGTTTTGTGCTGGTTGGCTGAGTTGAGTGAAACCACAGTTTAGAGGCAGTTTGGTGTAGGGCAGAAGCTGTGAGTTCTAGTCCTGCCTTGGGCACAAAAACAGCTGGGTGGTCTTGGGCCAGTCACTCTCTCTTAGCCCTATGGAGAAGCAGGAGTCAATGGGAAGCCACTTCCGAAAAACCTTGCCAAGAAAACTGTAGGGACATACCCAGGCAATTGTCAAGAGGCAAAAACACGCCCAAACAAAAACAAAACTTATCATAGTTTAACCACCACTGATTAAATAACTCAGATAATTTCATACAACAAACATGTTAAAAGTTCAATCATATTTTATAAGGCGCAGGGGCCACGTTCACCCATAGTGATGGCACATGGTGATTAGCGATCACATTTTAGGATGCTGTGTGTAGCCAGCCTCCAGGTTGCACCAGGCTGAATCTGTGTCTCCTTGGGTTCCTCCATATTGTGTATTACAATACAGCTTTTTTCTTTGCTCCTTGAGGGTTGGGGTTGAGGAAAGAGTTCCTTTTCAGTCCAAATGGTGTTTATATTCCTTCCAACCCAACAGAACGTTGGAAAGAAGTTCTATAAAGAGGCTTTGGTCCCTCTCTTATCTGTCCATCTCCAAGAGGATGTCAAACCGAACAACACTACGGGACCAAATCCACACACATCTTGTTTGCTTGGCGTTTGCCAAGGACGTGTCCTCAGACAGGGCATGTACTTCATCACCAACTCCCTTGGCCTAGGTTGGGCTAAGGTGTTTCTCATGTCAGTAGAAGACTTCCCATGCGGATGTTATAGAGCAGAGAACCTTTGGAGGTTAGCTGGTAGCCTGGCACGTCTGCTATGGGGCTGCTCCCCCCCCCAATCTAGTCATTGGGCTTTGTGTCTCTACGCCATTTTAGTTATGGCTGTAAGAGAGACTGAACACTTACATGGCCCCCTTTTCTCCTTCCCTTCCGTTCTTTCCTGGGATATGTCTACCAGGAGGGATATGTCTTGACCAGCTGGGAATTTGCCGACCAGGAGGTTGTTATTCTCACGAGTCAATCAGAGCTGGAAGGGACCTTGGAGGTCTTCTAGTCCAGCCCTCTGCTTAGGCACGAGACCATACGCCATTTCAGACAGGGGACTGTCCAGTCTCTCCTTAACAACCTCCAGTGATGAGGCAGCCACAATTTCTGAAGGCAAAGTGGTTAACTGTCCTCCCTGTCAGGAAGTTTCTCCTTAATTCCAGGTTGCTCCTCTCCTTTCCATCCATGGTTTCTTGTCTTTGGTGCTTTCTAAACCTCTTCATATAACTTCTTTCCAACGTTCTGTTGGGTTGTAAAGAAAATAAATACCATTGTGACTGAAAAGGCGGCACCCAGCAGTATTTTCCCCCCATTGGGAAAATCACAAGAGGAAGGGAGCTATCAGAGCACAGATCTAAGTGGGTCAAATGTCCTTGTTGTCCTCCTTGTTACAAAGGTTTTTAATTAAAAAAAGCAGAGTATTGTGAGGTTGAAATGCTGCAGAACGATGTCGCCTCTTTCCATTTTTTTCCCCAGGAATGCCTCTGAACTCCCACATGGAAACCCATAACCCAGAAGTAGGGAGGAAGGGGGCAGGTTTTCAGTCTTTCAGATTCTGTCCCTCCTCTGGGGAGGGAGGCTGGGAAGGGAGGGAGGGAGGTCCGGTGTGGCTGTGGTGCTAGTGGTTCTCCAGGGCCAGCTTTCTCTGGAAGTGGGCCTGCCTTCATCCCTCTCTGCAGATGCAGAGCCTCCCCTCTTCACCTCCTGGGCTGGAGAGACAGGGAAGGGAAAGGGCCAGGGGGCAGCTGTTCATGCCATAGCAGGGGGCCAGGCTCCTTAGCCTATGGCTCCCCCTTCCAGCTTTAATGGTCCAGCCAAGGTCGCAGTCTGGTCTAGCTCCAGAGCCAGGAATCCTTGGGCTCAGTGGGGGAACACTCACCTGTGCCGAGGCTGGGTGAGAGCAGAGAGGGAGGGGGCCTGGTCAAGTAGGCATGCAACCTCCTTCCTGGCTTCCCTGATTATGCTGCCATAATGGTGGAAGGGCAGATGGATAGGGGAAACCGTGACTCATTCCCCCCATCACACACTGACCCACACCTGAATATCCAGGTGCCCAAAAACAAAGTGCTGCAAAGAGCTGGAAGGAATTCCAGAAGCCAGGGTCCTTCTGCCTTGTTTGCACTTGTTTACACTCAGGGAGGAAGGGAGGGAGGGAACCCGAAGGAGCCTGGGAGAGTCTGCAGCCTTTTCTCCAAGGACACCCTGGGGAGGCGGGTTCAGTGGCAAGGTAGCTGGTAGCCAGGTACACGTGTAGAGCTTCAATGCCCAGTGTCTAGCCTCTGGAAGGGAGCCAGGAGGAATCCTGTGGGTTCTCCAGCCACTCCTCCCCCCCCCCCCCNCCCCCCCCCCCCTGCAGACCTTGCCAGATGCTGATTTTACACCATCCAAGTGGGCTGTAGGTGCCCACCCTGGTTTGGGGTAGCAGTGGGTGGTCTGCATGGGGCATATTCCCAAAATAGAGGCAGAAGGGACCAGGCTGCCAAAGAACACAACGCAGTGATTCCCACAAGGGGAACATTCTCCTTGTCCTCCTTGTTGCCAAATGGGCGCTGGGCTTGGGGTTACAATAACAGGCTTGTCTGTGAAGAAACAGAGGCTTTGGTCTGGCTGACACAAAAAGGCCCCTTTCTCCCCACCATTCAATTTGCCTCTGCCTCTCCCCCACTCCCCCTCCCATCTCTAGGCCACCACTGGGGAGTCGAGAAGGGGAGCTTGGCTCTTGGGGGATTCTTTGGGGCAGACGAAGGTTTGGAGCAAGGGATCCCTCAGAAGAAGCGGGGGGCAAGCACCCAAGGGGCTGCCTTTCCATAGCAGCAGCCTGGGCAATTCGGACATGGCAGCCAGTCTCCCAGCTTCTTCCTTTTATTTCTTTTCAAAGGATAAACGACTGACACAACCTAAGAAAAATACAAAAAGTGAAGGAAGGGGGGTGCAAAGAGAGAAAAAAGATCTCTCAGATAATTTCAGTAACTTCACTCTTTATGTCAATATGTCAATAAGAAAAACTTTTCCCCCATATCTCATCCCTTACCAATAATCAAATTGTAAAAAATTCATATTAATCCTAATTGGCAAAAGTCTATTAAGAGTTATCAGAAATAATTATATATCTTAAGCTTTATCAAATCCATTTTGTTTTCCAACTGATTACTTTCTCTAAAACATAAAGCAAAAGAAAACTCTTCCCATTTATAAACAGATCAAATAATGTCCCACTCAACTTCTTCCTTGACTTCTCACCTCCACATGGTCTTGAATCGTTGAAAAAGTGTCTGGATTCCACAAGAGGTCATGGATAGGCTGCCTGACATGACAAGTGACCAGCCACGAATGTCCCTTTCATGAGAGGAAAGGAGGCTAAAAACAGATCACCAGGCCAGGATTCTGAACCTGAATTCTTCCATGCTTCCTAAATAGGTAGTTGTAAGCTGAAGACGGACAGGCCTGGGCCCCACACCTGAGATACTTGTTGAGTCCCACAAAAAAACCCAACACCCCAGATGCTCTGGGTGTGATTGCAACCGCTCCTTGCTGAATCAGCCTGCCTTCCGGGTGCCTCCGACATGGGCTGGTGCTCGCGCCTTGCACCTGTACTCTGGCTGCCTGAGGGGCGTCCAGCCTTTGTGGGCTCCTCCCTCTCCATGTGCCCCTCAGACCCTCTGGCTGTGACATGGTGACCCTTCACTTTCCCAGGTGGGGGTGGGGCACTAGGTGTATCAGAAGCCCAGATGGATTTTGCTGCTGGGTGGCTTAACTTTGCTGTTGGAAATGAGACCTGAGAAAGCATTCACTGAGTCAAGCACAGAAGAGGCCTGTCTGGGCAAAGCCAAGCCCACCCTGGTTTGCCTGTGGCTCTCCTAAGCAAATGGCAGCAAACTCTCTCCAGGGACAGAAATGCCTCCATGTCTGGCATCCTGCTTCCAAGCAGTGGCTTCTTCCATTCTCTTCTGTTTTCCACAATTGTTCTTTTTCTCCACCTGGTACTACCTGCCAATTTCCACAAAATGTTTTAAAAACAATTGTTTATGAAAACTATTTTTAATCCAACTTTTATCTTAGGTGTTAACCCAGTAAAAACAATACCCAGGAATTAAATTTAAAGATGGCATAATTGACAAAAAAACATAATGCAAACCAACAGAGCAGGTCTCAGGTGGTTGCAACTTAGGTGCCAAGTGAGTTTAAAGGGGGAGGAAATTCTTATGGAATTAGGACCATGTTTCACAGAGTAACACTGATTTATTTCCTTGGAATTTTACTTTCACGACCTATCATGCCGATACATTTTGAGACAGTATACTGAGCTATATTTGTTGTTTACTTTTGAATTAAGTAATAAATACATGGCATTGCCATGCCTTTTCAAATGCCAAGGGAAGTCAGGATGTTTTAACAGGAATCTAAATGATAGGAAGGCTGGTACATGCTTTAAGGCCCGGTCCCCCTGGCCGACGGACGCAAAACGTATGCGTAAAGGACACAGCGGACAAGCAAAATTTTGGGGGTGGCTCCATCCATTGTCATCCGCTTCAAAAAGTGGCGAAAATTTGCATAAACAGAATGGAAAAAGATTGGAAAGAAACGACGTGGTAGTATTGTAGCAGGGTATTTTAAAACGGATGTTCATAGGAAGCCTAGCGGATGGAAGCGGCTGACCACCTCCAAAGGGGTTCTCGGGGGAGAATTTCAAGTGGACGCATAGCGGAATGAAGCAGATGCATCACGTACGCCTAAAGGAAAGAAAGGGGATGTTATATTCGGATGGCAAACCGTTCACTGCGCATCCTTTCTATTTCCGTGCTACACACACGCTATTTTTAGACGTCCGTGTACCTTTTGCTTCCTCCCCTTTCCATTTTCAACTGGCAGTGGATGTGAGTTTGTGAGGATGCCCAGAGGATGCAGAGAGGATACAGCGGTACGTTTAACGGATGATAAATGGACATAGACACGTTTTGTCTGCTCGTTATGTCTGGATTTACATCGTACACAAGCGGAAAGTTCATCCCAGCAAAGTTTTGTGCAGCTCAAAACTTCTTGAGCGGATGCAAATCGCAGTGGACGGTAATGCTCGACGGCATAAGAGCGTTGAAACACGTATGCAGTGAGTACCCAACGGATGCATAGCGTTTTCCAACGGATGGCAAGCTTTTTTTAACATTTTATATCCTCTTCGCCTCCGTAAGTGCAGTGGGACCGGGCCGTTAGTATGATAGAATGGTACAATCCTATGCTGAAGTGGGGAATGTCTCTGATTTTACTGTAAAGATACAAAGCCTATTTTTAAAAAAGAGAGAAGAGGCAGTGGGAAGGAGGAAGCCCAGTCTCATTTGGTGTCCGGTTTCTATGTGTTTTATGTGGGGGGTTTGCTGAGGAGGTCCAGAGGCCAGGCCAAAAGTTGGCACATTCTAGGGAGCTCCCCTCCAGAGTAGATCCAGTGTTTGACCTGTGCAAAAGCCCTCTGAATCAGTTTCAGGTTCTAACATCTGAACTGTGGCTAACGATTCTGGAAATCAGTGACACAAATTGTGTTTAAAAAACTGCTGCTTACCATATATACTCGCATATAAGCCGACTCTAAAACTCAATTTTTTTTTAATCAAATTAGGGGGTCGGCTTATACGCGCATAAATCTGATCTCACACAAACGAACTGACATGACGCCACTTCTCAGATCACGCAATATCATCGATATTACCAGTCATACATACAGCCATAAAAATTGAGACTGCACTAAATAAAGTTAATTCTGACAAACCACAACTCAATTTCAATATTAATTTTAACTGTACCTCAAATAAAATGCAACATAATTACGTCTAATTAAGCACATTTTTTTTTACTCTGGGCGCCTCCATTTTGCTTTTTCTATCGCCTGATCATAACACGCTGTGATTGGTTAGTCATTCACGTGACCGCTTTTGTGTTTGCGATCGTCACGTGCAACATCAGATTCTTTACATACCAGGTATAACTTAATATTGTTTCCTACACAAATGCTTTGACAATGAACCTTCATCAGTACATTCATATTGATACTCTTTTGTTATTAGCCCAAACAACACACCATGGTATTTGGGGGTCGGCTTATATGCGAGTTTTTGCAAAATTCCTCATTTTGGGGCAATTTTTTTAAGGGTCAGCTTATACGCGAGATCGGCTTATACGCGAGTATATATGGTAGTCTGAAGCTATCAACAGAAGTCTTGGTGCTCTCTGAGCTCGGTTGTTTTCTTGCAGACATTTCATTACCCAACAAGGTAACGTCATCAGTGCTAGGCGAGAAAACAACCAAGCTCAGAGAGCAGCAAGAACCCCAGAATCTGAAGCTACTGATGTCCTAAAGGGCTCCCAAGTTTTGCTGTTAAACTTTGGCTCTTGCCGTGTGGATGCTATAGGCTTGTTCTGGATCTTGAGAGGTCTGAGCTGTGAGGAGCATTGCCACCAGAGGAGATGCTGAGGGATTCTGCGAAGAGAGCAGGGGTGCATGCGAGCGCTTGTGGAGCAGAGGGGAGGCGTCATGGCTGGCATGGTCTGGAATGCGGTCTTGAGCTGCCTCCCTTGGGCCTGGCAGAGGAAACCCAGCCAGTTGGTGAAGGCAGAGCCCGAGGGCCAGCAGGGGTGGGGGAGGCCTGTGTGGTTGCGCCAGTTCTCCTTTCATCCTTGGGTTATGCTATGGGCTGGAGGGAAAGTTGCGCTCCTGGCCTGGGAATCTGACTTGGCCTCCCTCGTGGAATTTGGGTGGTGGAAATGCCCAGGGTGCCAAGCAAGATAAGGACGGGGTTGGCTTCACAGGCTGGTTGGGGTAGATGGGTGAATCAACAAATGTTGTGCTTCCATTGTGCAGAGTTCAAAGAAAACCAACCGTCAGTAAGAAAGGAGAAGACCCAGCCAGCTCCTTTCACACCTTTTGGGATGCTGGGCTCCCCCAGAGCAAATCAGGACATTGGGGGGGGGAGGAAATGGGAGGCTTAAAAGGAGAAAAAGTAACAGAGAAAGCCACGGTTTCTGGATGCTCCAGAAAAGCTGTTGGTGTTGGTGGACTTTTGCAATAATTTATTCAGTTTTCAGGAAAGCACACTTGTCCCACAACATCCTGAAAATTTAAGGCCCGGTTTGAGTTGTGAGATGATTGCATGTACGCACCCCCCCCCCCCAGGAGGTGTGTTGACTCTGATACGCCAGGGTGTTATTTAGTCTACGCTGTTTAGTTATTTCTTTTTTAAATCTCACCTTTCAGTAAAAGTCCTGAAGGGTGTGAAGATCTTGTTAAAAGAGCATCTGAATGAAAAATCACCCCGTGTGGAATCAAGTGCCTTAAGATTCAGGCAGGTTGGGCTTTCAGCTACAGATTCCTGGCTTCTTTAAGGAACACACATTAAAGCTGGGAAGGACTCAAAATGCTCTTTTTAAAAAGAGTTGAGGAGCACTTGAAATGGCATTGGTATCTGGGCTCATTCTAACTATTGCTTCTGGCAAACAGGTTTTACAAGTTGTGGTTTTAAAACCTGGTTGATCAAAGTCAACAATAGTGGGCCTCTGTTCCTTTCTAGCCCTTTTCAGGGTAGAAGAGGGTGTCACACATTTCACACAGCTGTAAAGCCAACATCTGTTGGTTTTGGCTTAGGTTATCATGGTTTCTAACTGTGTCTTAGTGTGATACATAAATCCAGGCGATTAAGGCTTATTCAACCATGGTTACTATCATGGGGTTGCTTTATAGTGGCCCATGAGGAACTTCAAGATGCACAGATGCATGAGACATTTCACTTTGCTCTTTGTAAAGTCATATGTGATTCTTTCCACAGTGCAAAGGCTCAGAACTGAATGAAATCATGTTGCATTCATGTTTGTCAGCTTCTGAATTTGGGTATTTACCTCTCGATGCCGTCTTTTTTACCTCTTCAGAATATTCGTGTAGATGAATATTTGGGTCAAGGAAGAGATGAAGCAAGGTGGCCCCTGTGTTTCTGCTTGGGGGAGGGGGGCTCAAAGAACTTGCCAGTGCTCATCCAGTTCATCCAGTCTGGCCAGGAGTTTGGCTGTGCCCAGTGTGATTTTGGGGCTGGCCCTCCTGAAGACCGTTCCAGGAAACATGGGCTCATCCTCTCTCACATGGAGCACACTGATACTGGGACTCCATGGGCGCCCTCCTGTGGGTTTAATTTGGTGGAATTCATCATTGCATGCGAGATTTTGACATCAAGCTTGGCTGCAAATCTGAGCTGTCCAGGCAGTTAACCATAGTTTGAGAATTGACTTACTTGGCAGATGCTTCTCAATCAGGACTTGCGTAGATTGGCCTATTACAGGAAGAACGACGCTGTATATGCACCGAAGTTTTCCCTGCTACAATACATAGAAGCCAAATTCTGTGCTCCAGAGTTTGTTTTGCTTCGACTCTGGCTTTTCCAAATTGGATTTTCATTCTCTTGGATCGCTTTGGCAGCCCCTGATCTATGTTAATGTGATGGTTCTCTCTCGCTGGGAGCTGCTGGTTTCTGCCTTGCCAGCTTCATTCTTCACAGTAGTACAGTGAAGGATCCTTGAAAGGCATTGCCTTCTCTCTTGCTTTAACTTTCTTTTATTACGTTGTAATCAGTGTAACTTCCTCACTCGTCACTCATCGGATGGATGGGGATTTCCCCACATAGAAGGAAAAAATGGGCCAGCAAGGGCACCCAGAGCCTTGCTCAATGCAGGAACCCCCTATGCAGCCTCTGCTTGAATCCATGCTGCACTCTGGGACAGGGGACCCACTCGTGAATGGCAGTTATTCCTTTTGTTTCCCTGCCATTCAGTCAGAATCTCCTTCCAGGAACTTATTTGTTTGTTCTGTTTGTATAATTGCCCATCTTACATATGGGACATCAGACCATTATTCTCTGTTCTTGTGCTTTCGAATTACAGCTGGTCCTTGACTTCCAACCTTTTCTTTAGTGACCAAAGTTACACCCCTGCTGAAAAAAATATGACCCCAACAAGCTGAGTCAGTGGAGGAAGCCGGATTCACCTGAGAACAGCAGTGATTGGTTTAACAATTTGTGGCAAAAAAAAAAAGATTGCAAAAGTGGGTACATCTCATTTAACAGCCACCTTGCTTAGTAACATAAATTCTGATCCCAGTTGTAGTTGTAAGTCAGAGACTACCTGTGCAGAAATCTGTCACCTGAAGGGTCACCTCCCCTCAGAAACGTTAAAAATGCTGCCAAAGAGCCAAGACTCTTCTTGGGGCTCCAGAGGGGAGAAGCCGAAGAGCCAGGACCTTACAGTGGAGATTGCCTGGAGAAGGGGGAAGGCTTTTCTGCAGAGTCCTTAATTTGGAGACAGGTTGTGTTGCCAAACATTTGATGTGTGTGTGTGTGTGTGAGAGAGAGAGAGAGAGAGAGGGAGAGAGATGCCAGCGAGCCAGTCTGTGCTTCTCCATCCCTCCGTAATGAGCACGTCTGGTTCCTACCAGCCATTGTGTTTTCTTCAGTGCCCTCCAATAATAATAATAATCCCAACTGCTGGTGCAAGGAGAGACTGCCTAATGAAGCTGGCTGGATCTCGGGAGATTAAGAGGTTACTGCCGGGGCTTTTCCATTTGATCAGGCTGTCCTGAGCGTGAGAAAAAGGCCCGGGAAGAGTTTTCCCGACAAGGGCAGCCTCCCATCATGGGGATGGACATTCCTGCTGCTTTTGGCCGTGCCACTGTTGCCTTGGAGACAAGAGGGCTCCTGTGACTGGCCCCCTTTGTCTGCCAGGGAGCAGTGGCCAAAGGGTTAACCCCCAGCCCCTTTTTTTCTCTCCCCTCCAAGGCAGCAGGCCAGAGGGAAGGGAAGGGAAGAGAAGGGAAAGGGCCCTGATTGAGTTCTAGAGCCCTCCCTCTTGAGCAGGACACCCCTGTTATAGTCTCCCCTGCCCTGACACAGATTATGGGTGGGCATCCCAAGAGCTGGGTTCAGATCCAGCCTAAGCTAGAAGAAAGAAGTAAGCTAGAAGGAAAGTGGGGATTCAAGGTGAAATCTACCCCTGCAAAGTTGGCCTTGACAGAGAGTGAGCTGGAGAGCAAGAATGAATCCCTAAGGTAACTGTCGAGTAGAGCTTGTTGGGTGACTCAGGCAAGTAAGCCAAGCCACATGATCATGAGGTGACAGTGTGGAAATCTCCATCCTCTTGAATAGGCTGAGATAATTGCATTGCTTGAAGCTGAGCAATTGCTTGAAAATGAGTCTTAGTAATACAACAAGCTTGTAGTAAAATAACAAGAAATCTTAGATTTGGGGAATGGTGATAAAGACAAGTTTAAGAATAGAGTGCTTGATCTTGGCAGAAGAATGCATTTTTGAGCTAATGTGCATGCCAGGATGGAAAGAAGATCAGTGCTACTCAAACATGCAGGACAGCCGCCCAGCTTGGCCTCCATGCTCCTCAGCATAACTCAAAGCCACATGGATTCTGTCTCTGTGTATCTCTTACTTATTCTGCTCACTTTCTTTCAGGTTGTAGTGAACTCTTAATTCATTGCCATGGTTGGCTTTCAGGCAGAACAACCTGGTTTTCAGTAGCACATAACTATAGTTATTCTCCCCCCCCCCCCCGNCCCCCCCCCCCCCCCGTGTACACTTGCTAATGTGAAATATTGAGTTTTCAGAAATAAAGTTCTGGGACACTTTTTAAAAACGCAGACCCAAACTTGTGTTGTACCTCCTGAGAAGAGGAATGGCTGCTTTTCCTGGGTCATCACACGAGCCCTGCGAGTCTTTGGCATGTCTTTGCTTCTGTTTTGGGAAGATTCCTCCAGGGAGGGAGTCCCCACCCCTCTTTATAAAATCCCAGGTGACTAATTGGCTCTTCTAACTAGAAAGGAAGGGAGCCCCTCTTCTAATGCACCTCTTGGGTTTGAGGTGGTGTTTGGAAAGAAGCCCTGGCCCTCCCCTCCCCCTGCCCCAGAGTTGATATTTCATGTGTATGAAAAGCCTTTTTGGAGAGCTGGCAGGATACAAATCTGTTCCAAGGATCATGGCAGCCCCCTCCTCTCTCTCTGTCTCTCTGTGTGTAAAGACAGAACCCCACTCCCGAAACACACGTAACATCCACGTAACACACACGTGTGCATCTGCTTCTACAGAGTTGGGAAAGCAGCTTCCTGCCTGCTTGGTTCACCGACTGTTGGTAACCCAGAGTAGAGGGAGATTCTTTGGGAGATAAACATTTACCTTTGAGCCCTTCCCAGAGAATAAAAGAGGCTTTGAGGTTTGGTGGGCTAGCAAGGCCCCTGCAGTTCTTCAATGAAGACTTTCTCTTGTGGAAATCCCTTTGTGTCAGGAAGGAGCTGTGGCAGGTTCCTTGCCTGCTGCTGGGCTCTCGGAGGAGAAGCGCGAAGGCCCAGGCAAACCCACAGAGTCCACAACTGAACTTTCCCCCATGTGCAGAAAGCTGAGGCAGCCTTGTGAGCAGGCGCTGAACCACTTGCTTGCCCTGGCTGGTGCACTGCCACTCTTCAGTTAAACCAGCAGCCAGGTTTTTCTAGGCGGGCTGAGGGTCCTGCCAGCAACCGTGAAGGTGTCTTTGCTCTCCCACCGACTCAGAGATGGAAGATCAGGAGGCAAATGAAGGTTTGCCATGTTGAATTTTACAGCTCTAAAGTTGGGGCTGGTTGAGTTGATGGAGACGGATTCTGGTCTCTTGGTGGGGGTGGGGGCAGAGGCCTAATGAACAAGGGAAGAGGAGAGTCGAAGCCTGGGAACTTGGCCAGCCAAAATAGGTGAGACAAAGGGAGAGAGAAGTGATTCTACCCAAAGGGACTCTTCCAATCCCAACTCAAATTCAAAAGGAGATGTTGGCTCCTTTTGTGGCAGCCTCTTCTCTGAGCAAAGCACTTGCAACTGGTTCTCTTAACAGGAAGTCTATTTGAACAGCCTGGAAGGTGGAAATTTTGGTACCTATGGCTGTTTTCACGATCCTTGAGAGGAAATGGATACAGAGACCGACTAAGCCCCCTTCCCTGCCTGCCTTGCAGGGGTCTCTGCAGCCATGCTAACTGACCACTGTGATGAATCCTTTGGGCCATGAGCCGCCTGGGCTCTGGTTGTCCTTCTTGATGATATTGTGTGGAAAGCCTTTTGACTGGCCAATGGAGACACGTGCATTTCAGTTGCAGTCAAAGACATTTCAGTGGGATAAACTGTGAGCAGGCCTGGAAGAAAGGACCACTGGAGCTTGGGGGAAATGCCTGAGTTTCAGAAGGGGCAAAGATTGGTCTCCGACACTCAGTTGTTCAAGGTGCCTGTCTGGAAGTTGGAACCAAGGCATGCTTTGCTGCACTCCCTGGATCTTGCCTGTGCTTGCTGGGAAGTGTAACGATAGGCTTCTGCCAACTGCCCCATGGCTGATTGCACACATGTGTAGAGCACCTCAGAAGCATCTCCAAGAAGTGGAAATCAGGGTGTGCCTGAAGACTGGTGGCTAATGCTCTTCCATACATTGAGGATAACCAACACCAGCGCCAGAGCCAGCTGGGGGCTGTTTGTGAAGAGGAGCTTGAGAAAGGCTGCAAAACAGCTTGTGGGCCTGCCTTTCTAATTGGAAGGCAGGGCTAATGACGTTGGAAAGAAATTGGAGCGTGGCAGAGAGAGAGAGAGCAACAGGCAGGTCTCTGGGTTCTGTGCACCACAGTCTATGAAGAGAGTGTCTCAACGTGGCTGGTATTTGATCTCTCTGGACCTTCTCGTAGGAGCAGCCTTGGAATATTCTTTTGCTTGGCAGCACTGGTGACCCTAATGAGCTTGGGCTCTGATGGATTGGCATCCATCTATTGGACATCTAACTGTCTTGTCTGTTGTATAAAGGCAACAATATGTGTCCCGTTGGAAGAGAAGCAGTGCATGATCTGATGTTGTGGAAGAGAAGATCCAATAAGATGTGTGGATAGGGATGCCAGATACAGAGCCCTGGGGAGGCTGGGAAAGGACTTGGCCTGGGCAGGCCTTTCCTCTGAGGTGTGCTTATGCTCCTGTTCATAGGTATAAGTATGTCCCACCTTTCACCTTGACTCTTTTCCTCTGCTCCCTTTGTGCTCTGAATACAACTATTACGGTGAGGTCCACTCGTGGAATGAGGGTTGCCACCTGGCCCTGGGATTTCTGAAACCCTGCCCTGTGACTCAGGAAGGCAGAGTTGCCCTCAGAGCCAAGCCAGGCCCTGCGGCTCTCCACGATCAGCCCTACCTCACCAATCCATGAGGGTGATGAAAGTAGGACACACCCCTGGTGCAGGTTCTGCTGTAGGCTAATCACCACCTCACGGTTAGTTGGCTTACTTAGCCATTTAAAGAGCTTTTGTGAAGGAGATGGAGCTCTTCTTGACGAAAGCTGTTCAATAGCCAGCCACAGGAAACACCGACACCCAGCCCGATTTCTCTGCTCTGGAAAGAGGCTGGGTGGGTCTCCGAGTCTTCTGCTGTGGAAAGAGACAGCAGCCCCGGTCAGTCATTGAGGGGCATGGCCACAGAGGGGGAAGACCAACAGGCTGAGCAGAGGGCATGGCCTGAGTTTGACCAGGATTGGAAGCCCTGGTTGATTTTCTGCAGGGAGTAGAAACAAAAATGATTCCTGGTTTTGAGGACTGCAATAAAAATAAATAGTTATGGAGAAAATGTAAACAATGCTGTAACCGTAGGGTTAAGAGCTTATTTTATATTTATACAGGTAGTCCTCCACTTACGGCCACAATTGAGCCCAAAACTTATGTTGCTAAGTGAGAAATTTGTTAATGAGTTTTGCCCCATTTTATGACCTTTCTTGCCAGCTGTTAAGTGAATCTGGTTTCGTCATTGACTTTGCTTGTCAGAAGGTCACAAGAGGGGATCACGTGAGATCCCGGGACACGGCAGCCATAATAAATCGGAGCCAGTTGCCAAACATCTGAATGTTGATCATGTGACCCTGGGGAAAGCTGCAATGGCTGTGTGAAAAATGGTCATAAGTCACTTTTTTGAATGGTCACTGAATAAACTCTTGTGAATTGAGGACTACCTGTACTTATTTGTTTATACTTCTGTAAAAGAAAACTAGAGGTCACCTCTTTATAATTCCTTTTTTCTTTTCTTTGAGTTCTGCATTTTGTCTGTGCTCTTTTCCTCATTTTTGCATTTCCCCTTTGTTTTCATTTGAAATATTGTTAGTTTTCATTCTGTATTAAATTTTTTTTATCAACATTTTATTTAAAAAAAAGAGACCAGTAGTTTAGTTCAAGGAAATCAGTGCGGAGCTCACACCGCTTCCTTAACCCTCTTTCTGGTTGACTGTATTTTTTCTAAAAATAACATTAAATAGGAAGCTGTCTGTCTCTGACGTGAAAAACCGGCCTCCAGCCTTATCTTTGCTTGCTGGTGTGCTTCGGAGTCCTTCATGAGGCCCACGAATATTCGTGTGAAATAAAAATGCCTGGGTTTGCTGTGAATGGGTTCTCCTCTTTCTCTGGGGGAAAAGGGCAAAGTTTGGCTCTGGGACGGATCCTGGAAGGCTTGAGACCCTTAACAGGGAAGGCACATTTGCCTTCTGGGAAAGGGTTGTGCTCTTAGCCATTTTGTGAGAGCGCCCATTATTAACAGTCTGCTCTCCAATGGGAATCCAGGGTCAACTGGGGAGGTCCAGAGCCTGCATTCTTGGCCCCCCGGGATCCGCCTCCACACTCAGGAAGTGGTGGTGGGGGTCCTGTTGTTGGCCCTGGGGAGCATCACTTCCATTTTCCTTTGCCAAAAGCCCGATCCAGCCAAGTCATGGCGATGCAGGGCAGGTGGGGTTGACGCTGCCGTGTCTTCCATAAGGCAGGCATGGCCTACCTTCGCTTCCTCCAAGCACCCCCAAGCTTAGCCGCATTCAGATTTCTGGGGGTGGGTGGGCAGGCTGACGGATCTTCAAGGTGCCAACATTGGCTGCCCAAAGCAGGTTAGCAATGGTGGGAGAAGTGACTGACAGGTCAGAGAGGGTGAACCTAGAGAGAGGAGGCTGGAGCGGAAGAGACAAGAGATCTTGCAGTCTGAGTGATGCATCTGTATTCCTGTGTGACTCATGGCCCTGTGTGTGGGATATTTATATATATTTCCTTGTTCTGCAGAATGAAGCCTCACTTTGGTCTTCGTGTTCGGCTTTCTGTATTTGATAAAATGCATTTCCTACTTTTCCGCTCCTCGTGCTGCTATTGGGGCACAGAAACCCCACGAGGCAGCCATGGTGGTCAAGGGACAGTGGGTGGGTGGGGGGTGTCAGCTAGTAACTAACTGCAGAGTAACTGTGAGTAAAGAGTCCATTTCTGTGAGCTCTGCTTGCTGTATCCCTGTTTTATATGCAGAAATAAGATGATTATGACTGGACACAGGACAGGCTTCTGGAACTTCTTATGATTTTAAAGGGAAAAAACATTATTTCTTAATCTTGATCACTTTAAGATGTGTGGACTTCAGCTCCCAGAATTCCCCAGACAGCCACTGTGATTGCTGGCTGGAGAATTCTGGGAGTTGGGCCGCATATCTTAAAAGTTGCCAAGATTGAGAAACACTGGAATAAAGAGATGATACGCATCTTATAAATCCGTGTATGAATCTTACATTTCTGTTCTGCCAAGAACTGTATTCCTGCACTTCATTTGCACCCTACACACATGGAGAGGGGCTGAAGCCAGCATTGGGTGGGTGGGTCAAAAGCAGAAATGGGTGGGAGACTTCTACCCTGTTGTCCTCTGCCTCTCTTGCCAAGGTGGGGACAGATCACTTCCCACTGAATCCCCACTGAATGGATCCAGCCGGCTTTTGGAATCAGTCCAAGAGTCAGTGGCATCCACGCAGGAGAAAGCTTGGAAAATCAGGAAAGGAGCTTCAGTTGCATCATCCTGGCCACCACCTTGACTTTTAGAGCATCCCATTCTTCGCCAAGGGCTGCAATTGCCTAACTGCCTGGGAAGTGCCTACCCAGCCCTGGCTCCTGTGTTGTGTGGCACTAGGTGAATCTTTTCCAGGAAGGGAAGCATACCAGATTTCCCACACCTTATCCCACCTTCTGGCTCTTCCATGTACTTGGACTTCCTCTTTCCCAGTGAGGATGGAGCATTGGAAGAGGCTCTGTTTCTCTGCCCTCTCCCCTCTGGGGATGCAAAGCAGGACTCCTTTAATGCTTTGACAGCCTCCTCCCAATGAAATCCAGCAAGCCAAAGGAAGAGGATTCTTTGGAAGCTGCTAGAAAGAAACATGGCTCCATCAATGGAAAGTGCATGCAGCCAAGAAAATCCCAACTCTTTGCTCTGACTCTACTCAAACCTTCTCTTGGTCTTTTTGGTCATCCTCCCAATGGAGCTTGAATGGTGGATGCTTCTTGCTTCACAAATCCTCAGATCCAAATACAGATGTTTTATGTTTCTGCACTTTTGTAAATTTCCTTCTCATCTTGTATTACATTTCTCCACTGTGTGCTTTGGCACTCATATCTTGGACCTCAGAAATAGGGGAAAGGGTATATTTTTACAAAGTGACAGAAATATTGCAGTGGAATGGCTTTGTTTTGCCAGTGGTCAATTCCAGAATCTCTCCTTTGCCTCAGGATGAACACCAGAACCCTTGAAGGATTTCTATCTAAGGGAGCTTTGTGGAGACATGGCAAAGGCAGCCTGTTCTGCAACATGGATGCTCGCAGAGGCAACAGAGGAAGAGTGTAGTGAAAGGGTTCTGCTTATGAGCACCCAGGTAATTTTAAGTGCCCAGTTCTGCCCATGGCGGGAGGCCAAGGGCCACTGGTCTGATTCAGCAGGCTTTTTGTCTTCTTCAGGGATGGCTCTTCTCATTTTGAAAAAGAAACCCAGGACAGAATACATGCTTCCCCCAATGCAGCAGAAAGTTTTGCTAGGATGAGATACATCTTGTCCTCCAGAAGAGGTTGGGAGTTGATTGGCCTCCCCTGCTGGCTTGGGAAGGATTCTCAATAGGTCACCATGACTTGCAATCTTAGCATCTCTGAGATGTGTGGACCAACTCCCAGAATTCTTCAAATCCACACATCTCAAGAGTTGCCAAGGTTGAGAAAGAGAGCTAAAGTGGGGAAGTTGTCTTTTGTTTTACAGCAGGCGTCTGTGGTTTGCTGCACTCCAGAGTTTCACTGCTATCCATCTTTGGCCCCGTTGGTTGGGCATCTTGGAATTTCCAGTTCATCTGGCCAGTGTCAAGCTGGAAAGGGTTCTTCTCAAAGCTCCATGTAGCTATATTGAGCCCTTACAGGTCTTCCTTACCCAGGCTCTGCATTTGAGCAAGCCCACTGCCTGCATTAGACCTCCTCCCCTTGTGCTGCTCTGCTTCCAGTCAGCCTGCAGATGTCTGAACCTGCCTGCACCACTTGCCTGCTGGTCCCGCTCTCCTCCCTGTCCTGAAGCCTCAGCTTAAGCCTCTGGTTGCCATTTGGCATTTCTGTGGTGCCATCTAGTGATCACTGTGAAAAAGTGCCCGAAATACAGGGGAGAGACCGGTAGGAAGAAAAGCAGATCTGGCAAATGATGTTTAAATTCAAAAATAAAAAGGAAAAAGCTGCATAAAATCATAGAACCTGGAACAATTTATGCATATTCTTTTATTTGGAATATCCTGTCCTATATTAATTGTAGGATTCTTTGTTATTCTGTTATATTATCTGGTGACTGGGAAAAGCAACATATAAGTTGCAGAATAATAAGAGTTATAGAGTTGGAAGGGACATCATAGGTCTTCTAGTCCTGCTCAAGTCGGAGATCCTATATCATTCTGACAAGTGGCTATCCTGTCTCTTCTTGAAAGCCTCCAGTGTTGAAGCTCCCACAATTTCTGAAGGCAACTTCTGTTCCATTGGTTGATTGTTCTGTCAGAAAATTTTCCCTTATTTCCAGGTTAAATCTCTCCTTGTTCGGTTTCCCTCCATTATTTCTTGTCTGGCCTTCAGGTGCCTTGGAAAATAGCTTAACCTCCTCCTCCTCTCTGGGGCAGCCCCTCAAATATTGGCACGCTGCTCTCCTGTCTCCCCTGGTCCTTCTCTTCGCTAGACTAGCCAGGCCCGATTGCCTGTTACTTCTTTGCCATCTTTTCTCTTGAGTGGACCTGCTGTTTCCTTGGCTTTTTCTTGTTATTTTAATGTTTCTTTCAACTTTTTTTTTGTTATCTTTCACTTTTGTTGCAAGTCATTGTTCATTCTGAGCCTTTGCTTTCCTGACTTCATCTTTGCAGATTCGGGTTATCTGCTGATATTCTGCCTTAGTTATGTGTCCCTTTTTCTGTTTTTTGAACTTGTCCTTTTTCTCTTTCAATTTGTTAGAGAGATCTTTGTGCAACCATGCTGGTTTCTTCTTGGATTTCCTTGTTTTTTCTTTTTTAGTGGTGGTGTGCTGGACTGAGCTTTATTATCATATTTTTCAGGGTTTCCCAAGCTTCTTGAGTTGTTTTCCCCTTTAGGATTCTCATCCAAGGAGTCTTTCCCAAGCTCTCTCTGAGTTTGTTAAAATCAGCTCTTCTAAAATCTGTATGGTTATGTTCTACTGCTTGTGTTCGCATTCATATTGAATTCCAATATGAATATGGAATAGATATAAACTGAGGTTGTGTCTGAAAATATATTTGTGGTTTTTACCACAAACACATTGTAGAAGAGAAATTATAACTAAACACAAATAGCTAATTTATGGTTGCATATTGAACACTGTAATGTTGAGTTTGAAACAACTATATAAAATGAAGAAACTGAAATGTTGAAATTTGAAACAGAAGAAAAACAATGGAAATGTACAAATGGAACAATGGGAGAATATGTGGATTAAAGATCTGAAATTTACATTATTGTTACATCATTACAGATTTTTTTAAATTAAATGATGCCTTATTGGTATTTGAAGGAAATATTGTTGAAAATGTATGAAGATATTTCCGATTTATGTTGGAAATGTGAACAACAAGAGGGGGACTTTTTATCAAGCTTGGTGAACATGTAAAAAAGCTAAAAAAATGGATCCAAATGGCTACATTGATTCAGAAGATTTTAAAGATCAATTTACTATAGATCTGAATCTGGAGGTGTTTCTTTTGGGATTGATTGAGTTGAAAAAGTTGGGAAATAATCAACTGGAAGTTTGCTTTTATGCACAACTGCAGTGAGACTTTCATATACGCAACAGTGGAAAAATTTGGCCTGGCCTACAGTGCAAAAGTGGAGGATGAAAATGATACAGCTTGTCAAGATGGCAGCTTTGATCAGAGGAAAGGCTCTGATCAAGAACTGTAGTTTAATTAAAACTTTATTTTAAAAAAAATTAAGTTAAAGTCTTCTTAAAACTTAAAAGAACTTTAATTACATCGAAAGCTGATTGTAAACCCTTTCTGGACTTTTTGCACAAAACAAACAAAATGAAATTATGATATTTGGTTTTGGTGATTGGAAAAAATAGATTATAGAAAAAAGATTATAGAAAAGATCACCAGCAGTTTTTCATTCAGTTGTTTTCTGAGAAGTCTCAGGTCGTATAATCTCTGCTGGGCCCTTTTGACCAGGGCTTCAATGTGAGTGCCCCAGGTCAGGTTCTCATTTGTGATAACACCCAGAAACTTAAAACTGGCCACGCTCCACTGATAAGCAAGGGCTGGATGTCTGATCTATTCCTTCCATAGTCCACTATAAGCTTCTTATTGGTGTTAAGGACCAAATTATTGTCTCCACACCACGAAAGCAACCGTTCTACCTCATCTCTGTTGGCAGACTCATCCCCCTTGGAGATGAGTCCCACCACTGTTGTATCATCTGCAAATTTTGCAGTGGTATTACTCGCGTGAGTGGGAATGCAGTCATTCACATAAAGAGTATAAAGTAAGAGACTCAACACGCAACCCTGTGGTGTATCAGTGTTAAAATAAGGGCTGAAGAACGAAGAAAACACATACAAACCGCTATTTACACGCACTCTCACATCACCACCCAGCACAGATCAATTCCGTAGCCGAGACACTCATCTCCAGAACAAAATGCTTAGCCGACGAACAACACCATAAAAACCGAACTACACACTCTCACTAATGCACTAACAGCCAATGGATTCCAAAGAAAGAAGATTACCCACCTAATCCAAAACAAACCCTAACCAAAATCCAAGATAGAGAACAAGAGAACGGGAAAAGCCCTCCTCCCATATATAAAAGGCACTACAGACAAAATCAGCAAGATCCTCCAAAACACAAACATTAAAACAGCATTCTGCACAAACCGAAAAAATATCCACCATCCTAAGAAACCCTAAAGATAGAATCGAGTTAGAAAACCAAGGAGTATACGAAATCCCATGCACCGCTTGTCCCACCACATACATCAGACAAACCAATAGAGAATTAATGCACGCATTGAAGAACACAAGAACTCAATCAAAAAAGAAGAACCAACCTCTTCTCTGGTCCAGCACCTCAAAGCCACAGGACATGAGATTGACTTTAAAATACCAGAACTATCTCCAAAACTGAACACTTCAACAACAGAATAATCAGAGAAGCCATAGAGCTAAAAAATGCCCACACAGCATGAATAAACAAGATGATACCTCTTGCCCTACAAGCCATTTGGAAACCCGCCCTCATTAACAAACAAGTACCTACCATGAAGAATGACACCAGACCCACACCCACGAGGGCCACACAAGATGCTACCAACCACACTTCCACGTAGAAAGCAGACTCACACCCACACAGATGATGAGACACGACGACGGACCAGAAGCCGTACCGCAGCTGCATCACTACCCGCTTCAAACCGCTCTGACCCATACATGAAATGAACTGCTACCGCACCATGAAGATGTGGCACAACCACGAATGCGAAGCCAAACAAAAGGATCACAGCTCACCAGCTCAAATCCCCAGCAACTAAGACTAGCCTGAGCACACGCAAGCCCCACCTGAACAGACACCCTCCAGCCAATCAGAACACAGCCAACCCCCCAACCAATCAGATCACAGCCAGGCCCCCAACCAATGAGAACACACCCCCAGCCAATCAGAACACAGCGAAGCCCCCACCCCAGTCAAGTCGCACCCCCACTGGCAGTTAAAAGGAAGAAGCAGCTGTAATCTCACATTACTCTGAGAAGCACAAAGCCGAAGACACAAGCCTGAGATGTGACGAATGAGATTTCGTCGAAATGTCGCCTAGATACTCCCAATTTTACGTGGGAGAAACGCGAATAACCAAAGATATATATATATATATGTATGGATTGTATGGATGTATGGATGTATGTATGTTTGTTTTTTTAAAGTTTTTCACGGGTTACTTACATGTGTGCTCTTCAGCTTCCTTCGGGTATTATCCCACGTCATTGTAGTGCTTTTAAAGTTGTAGCAATGTTTCAGCAGAAAATCTCATCTGCCATCATCAGGCTTAATATATATATATAATATATATATATATATATATTCATATTCGTAGATTTTCATGGGTACAGGTATGCAAGTCTTGGCGTGTTTGTGTCTTTTCCCGTGTAAGGTTGAGACCATCTTGGCAACATTTTGATGAGGTCCCATTCGCCATCTTCAAGCTGGTGCTTTCGGCTTCATGCTTGTGCGAGCAAAGCAATGATCGGAGCTGCCGTCTCCCTATATATACTGGTGGGGGGTTGGCTGTGTGTCATTTCTTGATTGGTTGATGGAGTTGATGTTTGCAGATTGGCTGTTTTTTTCGTAAGAACATGTGTAGCTGAGAATATTGGATGTGTTGTCTATCAGCCTCTGTGTGTTTGTAATGACTTGGGTAATGGCTTGTTGTGATGAACCTTCTGAGTTCTATTGTTGTGACATCCTGGGTCTTGTGCTGTAATCTCCTGGGTCATTGGCTGTGTTGCAGCATCCTGAGGTTTTGTGGTGTAACCTCCTGAGTTCGGTGATGTGATATCCTGAGCGGGTGGCTGTGATGTGATGTTTTGGGTTTTGGTTTGGCTCTGAGTTTGAGGCCTGGCTTTGTGTTCATAGCGTATGTCCCTTCGCTTGGTTTGGGGGTCAGGGTGTGTGGCAACTGGTGATGCAGCCGTGGTCTGGTTTCTGGACGGTGATTGTCTTTCATCTATGCAATGGGTTTGGATTTGAGTCTGGTGAGGGAGAATGGTGGTGGTGTCATGTGTTGTTTTGGGTCTGGTGTTGGTTTTCATGGCTCGGACTCGTTTGTTGGTAAGGGCTAGTTTCCAGATGTCTGGTAGGTGGGAGCCATCGTCCTGTTTATTCATGTTATGGGGGTGTTTCTCTATTTCGATGGCTTCCCTGATTATTCTCTTGTTGAAGTATTGGAGATTAATTTGGTTCCCTCAAAATTAATTTCATGTCCTGTGGCTTTGAGCTGCTGGAAAAGGGAGGAAGTATTTTCTTCTTTTCTGACTGCGTTCTTGTGTTCTGCGATACGTGCGTTTATTCTCCTTTTGATTTGTCCAATGTATGTGGCTGGGCAATTGTTGCATGGTATTTCATCATATATCAGGACAGCCTTCGGCACTGACCAAATATAGCCAACATCCTAAGAAACCCCAAAGACAAGATCCAGCTAGAAAACCAAGGAGTTTATGAAATAAATACATACACACACAAATACACACACACACACACACACACACTGTTGTATATGAATGTAATATGAATAAGACACCTTTGGGTTACAAGACTACATTAACATTTTGCAAGTTGTAGATCCTAAAAATCCTTAAAACCTTGGAAGAATATCCAGAGTAAGACCTGTTGGTGAAAAAAAAAATGTTTGGGAGAGTTACTGATTCTAACCGAAGGAAAGGGAGTTTAAAGTGATGCCCCAAGGATGTGTGTGGGGGGAGTTGGCAAAGGGCCGAGAAAGACTCCTCAACATTGCTGCCAAGGGTGGGTACATGGATGGAAGGGCAAGGCAGCACCCCAAAGAGCTGTGTGGCTGGGAAGGTGATATATCTCCGAGTCTTAAATGTTTGGGGTAAACAGTGAGACAAACTGATCAGTTGACCCCTGCCCCACATTTTGGGACTTCCAGAGAAATTAAGACTGGCAGACACCCCCCTCCCCTTGACCTGATCCTGTATAACTGTTGTTCTTACTTTGCAATTCAAGCAAGAGTGGATAACAGTGCCCTCCAGTGTTTATACCTGTCCCGGAGAGTTGGCAGCGCAGCTCTGTTGAAACTGTTGCGACTGTGTCCAAGTTTGCCAAAAGCCACATTGTGATTTTGTGGCTGGAGACAGAGGCAAAATGGTATTGTTTGCATGCTGTGGCTGAGTTGGGGAGGAGGAACAATGCAGACTAAGAGGCGAGAAAGCAAGGCCCTTGCCTGGGGTGAGCTTTCTTCTTCCGAGCTTCTCTGTGGTTCTCTGATTCAGTCGTAGGAAATTGAGAAGCTGGCACTTTGCTCACTGCCCCAAATGCCCAGGAAGCAGGCTGACCCACTTGAAACACACCCATTCCCTGGTCTGAGCCAGAAGGTGACTCAGCTTGAGAGGAGCTGCTGGCAAGAATCTGCATGGAGGATGGCAGGGAGGGGGTGGGAGAATGTGGCCGAAAGGCAGGTTTGTAGTGACCATCCCTTTCAAGAAACAGAAGGGGCTGAGTGTGTGCATGTGTGTGTGTGTGTGTGTGTGTGAGAGAGAGAGATCACACCTATTCATTTCTGTAAGCCAGGTTGTGGGGAAGAAAACTTGGTTTGTCTTTTTTCCACTGGGGGAAGAGCTGCATGACATTCCTACACTCACAATCTCCTGCTTCCTTTGCTGCTTTCGAAAACATCCCCTCTGTTTCTGAGTACACGGAGGGATGGTTGGAGACCCCTGCGTAGGAAGGTTACGCAGGAGGATGAAGGAGCAATCCTGAGGCCTTGGGGGGGGGTCTCCAGGAGCAGTTACTTCAGGGCAGAATCTAAACCCTCAGCACATGAAATGACGAGGTTCATTTTATGCCAAGGACTTGCTGAACATGTTGAGCTTCAGCAAGCATGTTTTTCAACCTCAGCCACTTCAAGATTGCTTCAACTCGCAGAATCCTTCAGCCAGGCTGAGAAAGTCTGTAGCCGACAAGAGCTTCCCTCCCCCGCCCCAGATATAAAGGTGCCCAAGTTGTTTCTGAGGGGAGGTAAGTGTCCCTTGCCAGCCTCATGGCAGGAGGATCCGTCCTGTCGGTGGTTAGTCATCCCAGAACTGAGAAATTTTACTTGATCAGAAGCAGCAGAGACAGTTGTGAGTGAAGAAGCCAGGAGTTTGGTTGGCAAAAGGAATTCTTTCTGCAAAAGTAAAATATATATGTAGGAAAAAAACCTACCCTTTTTCTGGCAACCCAAGTTTCGGAGTTCCCCAGAATTTTACGAAGATCACTTTCAGACGCAGGCTATATTTGTCATCCTCCCTGCATGAGTGATAGTGATCCATGTTCTGGAGAACTGGCAGTAGAGAAAATGGCAGATGTTGTAGGGAAAGCCCTCCCAAGATTAGTTTGTGGAAGGTTTGCTCGAGTTCTGCTTCAAATAAGCTGAGTTTAGGAGAAGAGGGCAGAAATGCAAAGAAACATTAACTACTTCAGACATCTTTGCAAGAAATTGGGAACAGAATGAGGCAACTCACCATGGCCATCTTCCTGCGGGACAATTCAATAATACATTTTAATTAATTTTTTTAAAATAAAAAAGTATTTTAATGTTTGTCATTCACATTTCATTTTGTCCCTCTTTTGGCATCCTTTCTTTAAGGATTCTATTTCACCCATTTCTTTGATATTAGTGTAACTCTTATTCCGCTGCAAGTTGTCCCTTGGCAGAGCTGGCCATGGCCAGTTGTCCCAGACCAGGGATGTCAAACTCTCCAGGCCCGGGCCCAGATCTGGCCTGGCCTGCAGGGTGCTTAGATCTGGCCCACAAGGACTGCCCTGTGGTGCCTCTGCCAGCAGAAACAGAGATTGGGAGGAAGGGACATGTGTGCCCCCTCCCTCCCGAGCTCCGTTTTCACTGGCAGAGGGTTGCAGCCGAAAACAGAGCTCGGGGCTCATTCTTGCTGACAGAGCACTTGGGCCCCCACAGGTGCCTCTGACACAAGTGATGTCGAGCTGGCCACACCCACGCCAGCCACACCCCCCGAGGTCAAATGCAAGACTGATGGGGCCCTCGATAAAATTGAGTGTGAGCCCCCCCGTCTTAGACCCATTGGGAAAGCTGCACTCGATGAACGTCTGTCTGAGGCTCATTCCCCTGATCAGGGTGGATCTGGCAGACAAGGCGTACTTCTGAGTGGGGAAAGCCTAATTTGCAACACCACCATAATAATATTGAACAAAATCCACAGTTGGGACCTTTCTCTGGACCCCTGAGGGAAACCTCTGAGCATGAGAACATGGGACTGTTATTTTCAGAGGGGAAAAGGGAGGGGGCTCCACTCCCCACCTCTTGAGCCTACATACACCTTAATTCTGACCTGCAGCCACTGGTCTCTCATAGGGTGGTGATGAGACATCCAGCAATTGCAGAGGGTCAGACGATCCCCTGTGTGGATTGACAAACTCTGAGACAAGGACAGCCCCCGTTTTGCTTCTGAGGCTCCCTTTTAACAGGAGGCAGATTGGAGTTTCCACTGATTCTGCCCTGAGCTTGCCTTTCCCACATTACACTGACATTTGCGTTGCCATAGGCAGGGGTGATTCTCCAACGAGAAGGTGTACAGTTGCTCACAGAGGGTAGGACAGGAGCTGGCAGGTCTGGCCCATCTGCTGGGAGATCCAGGAGGAAGCTGTGCCGGAGCCTGCATAAGGGCTGTGCTGGAACTGAGATGATTTTGAAGAAGCCACATAAGGAGTGGCTTATGTTGGCTCCTCTGCATAAGGAGTCCTGGCTGGGATTGTCCTTGAGTGAAGGGATGGGAGGGGGCCATTTGGTAACCTACATCTTCAAATTTAAGGATTGCAGACAGTAGAGATTATGGTTCTCTCCCCCCATCTCTCCCCCCTTCGCCCCCAAGAACAAAGACATGCCAGGGGTATTGCTTGGATTAAAAGTGTAAACTGCAGCAGTCTTGTCTTAAGGGCATTTCATTTTACTCAAAAGGGAGAAATTGTACCTAAGTAGTTCTTTTCCACCAGCAAAGTAGGGGAGACAAGGGTTCTTGTTGTTTTAGTAATAATACTGTTATTCCAGTGACATTTTCAGTTCCTCTTTATCTATCAGTGAAAAGGTCCCTTAAAATATAAAGGTTCATCCCAGTGTCTGGTTGTATATAAAGGAAGATGGAACAAGGACCCACTGTCTTCCCTTGGCTTCCTGGCAAGGATCTGCCATGATGTGATTGCCCAGCAATGGCAACCGTAGCCCTCTGAACAAAAGTGGTAGATTCCCCATCCTTGAGTAATAATTTGTTGGTTCATGATCCTGTTTCTGCATTTAAGAATCTGGGACAAGTTAAGATGCTTCCAGGAAAATTAGATTAATTTCATTGATTAGGATTGTGCCTTTTACAAGGATCTATGAGTAAATCATGGAAGGCATCAGGCACTTCTGGAAGTGCCAAGGGTAGGCAATGCATCCTTTCCCTCTATGTCATGTCCCTGTTGGAATCTGATTCGGAGGGAGGGCCCAAGCAGCTTTCACCAAACAATGACAAGCGTCGAAAACCGATTGGAGAGCGAGCGATGAGGACCCCGGAGCCTGGTGCCTGCTGACTACAAGTTCATGAACGATCGGCGAGGAGCAAACTGGAGAGCAGCCCCTGTTTGGAAAATGACCGTAAGGTTGGAATGGTCCACGGGCAGAGGGGTAGGAGCAGGGTCACATGGCTCATTTTCCTCAGATCGCTCGTTTCTTTCTTCCCTCAGTTGCGTATACCTGCGCTATCATTACGACAGCCTTTAACCAGCGAGAGTCAAAACGCTGTCTGCTTAGATCATGTGGGGTTCCACAAGGAGGGCAAGGAAACTCTGGTATTTTCCCACAAATTCACCACGGTCAAAGAACCAACCTGATGGCTGGAGAGAGGAACGCCAACACCTCCAGGAGCATCTGCCATCTCCTCTACAGACACACGTTGTTCGTGATTCGCAGACGATAATGATCTCTCGTCTCCCAGCCCCCCACGAAGCTACTCACACGAACGCCTCTGACCAACGACACGAGCACGCCAAATACAAAATACGAATAGGTGCCCCCCTCAGCCTCCTTCAACTCCATCCACCAGAGATGGGAGCTCCGAGCCAGCCGCTTCATCTCAGGCTGGTTAATTTGTCCTCACACACGCCTCTTCTGATTAAGCAACGCTGTATGTCCACACCACTACCTGACTTAAACCTTTGCAGCTGCCACCACTCCTCCCCTCACCCCCAACAGACCAACTGTGACACAGCAATCCGGACTGAGACGCAGCCCTCCCAAACAGCAGAGACCACCATGGCTGTGACACGGGTCCAGAACAAGGGCCCGGCCCCGAGATTGGTCAGCAACATCATCACGGGGGCCAAGGAAGATCAATCCCCTGAGGGTGCCCCTTTCCAAGCCCTCTTTTTCTGCAGCAGCAAGGGGAATGCAAACTAACATAGCCGAGGGCTCCTACTCCAGCTCTACATAGCAGGTCTGCCATTCCAGGGTCCATCCGAGACCATACAGCCCCAAGGAAACTCTAGCAAAGTGTCATATGAAGAGGGATGACATTCTGCACTTTTACACCGAGATCAGTCTCTGATGATCAGGCTAGAACTTCCCCGACTTTGGCACAGACAGAGGCGGGAAGCCTTTGCGCTCGGGTCTTATCGCACAGTTCCAGAGCACTCCAACTTGCGCGACAGTAGGACCTCGGGCGCACGACTGAGCCCCACAGAGGTCAGTGATTTGCGGATAAATGTAAACCTATGATATTTGTTTTAATTCAAGAAGATACATCGACATGACCTACAACATTCTGTAAATATTGGAGAATAGGTACAGCCCATTTATCACACTCGCAGTGGCCATGCAAAGCTAGCACGAATCCATGGCATCAATCACTTCTGACTCTTATATACACAATTGTATTGTGAGGCTCTCATTCATGAAACCCCAGCCGATTCTTGAAATTAACGAGTAGTGTTGTAATTCATGGTAGAAGAGACTATGACTGGTCGCACTCAAATTCTTGGAACTTCCGCCTGCACAATCTCATGCATTTTCGTTACAACAAACATCGGCCATGTTCACCACATTGACATCTATGTTTGACTTGATGCCGGAGGAAACCTTGGATTAAAGAATGGTACAAACATTGTACACCGAATGCACAATGGCAGCCTGATCAACAGCATCAGTCATACTGAATTTGGAAGTCTTGAATCAGAGTTTCTTAGAAGCCACAAATGAATCTTGATCGCCTGAAACATATCCCCAAACTCAGCACATGAACTCGACGGATTTAACAACAGGGTGCAAGGTGAATATGGGCATTATACTTCAGATCACAAGAAATACCTGGGTGTGGGAAAAGGCAAAAGGAACTCACTGTTCCCCCGTGGGAAGCTATAATTTATTACCAGTGGGATTTTGTACTGGGGCTTTCCTTCCCTGAGCGAGAAGCAGCAGTGATTGGCCAGAGGCCTATTCTGGAGTTTGGTTCTTTCAGGTTTTCCTCCTAGAACAAGGAAGATTAAAGAATTGGAAGGGGACCCTGTAGGATCATCTAGTCCCCCAGCTCTTTCCCTTCGCCACACCACAAGAGAGAGAGACAATCATGTCTGACTCACATTGCGCAGTCTAGGTACCATGCGTATATACAGAATACTTGGCGAGGCGAATAGCGCATAGTCATGTAGGGGATGAGGCAGCGAGCTTCCCTCAGAAAATGATGGCCGTGGGGCAATTCTGGCGCACGGAGTCTAATCAGTGCGTCTGGACAACCATTGATAGACACACTTTTCCTCTCTAGCTCGTGATACATGTGTCCTATTCAGGCCACCAACACGACGCCCCTCGACATTTTGAGAGGGGATAGCAAAGCACGCACACGAACCCACACACATCAACTACAGCACTATAGCTATGTGCTCTTGCAAAAACAGAAATTCGGGCAATCGGCATCCATCTCCACAGACACTGATTGAGCGTCTAGGTGGAAGTGGCAATTTCTTTATGAATCTATGGTTATAATGGGAGGGAGAAGGGATGCCTAGTTTCCTGCACTTATAACCATATATATGTCTATGGAAGGATGTATATGTCTCGATAAGTACCCCTTCCTTCAGCCCTGGCACACTCACACCCCTTCAATTTTGTGTTAGGACCTGTTTACGAATATACACAAGCAGAGAATAATACACACACACAAAATCCCACCTACAGTTCTTAAAATTGTTTGGAGTCCTTTCTATTTGGCCCATGGGGTATTTTCAATTTTCTCTCAAACAATAAAGAAACTCAAATAAACTAAAAGACAAAAAGACAAGTATAAAAAATAAAGCAACAGCCAGCAAACACAGCGCGAGAGCAAAAGATAGATGTCTGGCCAGAATAAGTATGCGATTGAGTGGCCCGACAATGAACAGGGCATTTAATAAAGAGTTTTGTGTTTAGTTGAAATGTGTGGGATCAATGTTACACAGATTGTTATTGCATATAAAAGGGCCTTATCTAGGTGTGGCACCTGGGAGGGTGGACCAATACAGTCCCACTGTGCTTGCAGCTGGAGGTTTATCTATTCCACAAGCTATTACCCATACCCAGCCCAAAATGGGGTATCCTGCCCTATTCCAGAACCACAGCTATCTCAACCCCATCCACAAGCATGCAAAGGCTTAAACATATTCTAAAAAGTTTTCCACCAAGACTTTATTCAAAAAAAGAAATGAAGGCAAGTGTGGTTGAATGCAAAAATAGATTTTTTAAAGTTTAACAAACAAGCTATACAAGAACAAAATGAGCTCTCTGGAACTCCCTCTTGGTCGGCTCAAGTCTCAAGGGCTGAAAGGGTGCAGGGCTGTGGAGGGTGGCTGATGCGGAGTGGCTTTGTCCATGCAGCTCCTCAGAAGCAGAAGCAGAAAGCAGCAGAAGCCCACAGCCGCCCGAGAAGAGCCGAGCCGGGCCCCCGGTGCTGGCAGAAGCCCCAGCAGAACCAGAGTGAGGCCAGGGGGAGGGATGGTAGCCCTTTTCCCTCTTGCAAGGGTGGGAGCAGATGGCTGAGGCCTGTGGCTGTGCTTACCGCGCATGGTTGTGCCGGGTTGCTGGTGGCAGGGGAGGCTGGCAGGAAACCAAGGCCTGGCAGAAGGCTGGCAGGGAGGCTTTGCAGGGAGCTGGCAGGTGAGGCTGGGCAGGGAGCAGGCACCAAAAGGCTGCAGGAAAGGCTGGCAGGTAGAGGGGCCTCAGGGAGAGTACAAATTTTGTCATTAAAAGAGTCCTGAAAGAACAATGAACCAAAAAAAGAAGGTTATTTCAAACCAGTAAAGCCCCCAAGAAAGAGAATAAAGTCAAGGGGAATACCGAAGTGGAACGAACGATAGCAAGGAGTGGATAGGGACAGGCAGCTGGGAGGAACCAAACGTAACACGCTGGTCTAATTCTCTGGCACTCATTGACAGTGAGTCTTTACGGGCATGAGAAGCGAGGAAACATTCAATCCAAGGCTGAGACAAAGCAGGACGCCGACCAAAGAACAGTCAAAAAAGCTCGCAGGGAAGGGGCCCCGGCAAAAGACTAATGAGCTAGAGGTGAACAGCCAGGAGGACAAGAGCATCCACAGGTACCTAGGACCAGATGCACAATGTATAGGATGAAGCTGAGTTACATATCGCTCTCAGGTTTTGAAGACGAGACATCTCTGATGTGCGAAGCATTTTCTAAGATCCTGAGAGGCAGCAGCTGAGCAATGCACTAAGAGCGTGATTAAAAAATGAGCGGGATCTGTGGTTCTCCACCATGTGACGAACTAAAGGAACCTACAGGAGAGACAACACATGTCATAGCAGTGGCACGGACAATGCAATAAGTGGAAGCCTATTGCCCTGCCAGAAATTGTGGGACGTATTCCAGGTCTCATGGAAGGCATGTGTTAAGGAAGAGATTTGTCCCGAGGGGAAGGGGGGGTCGAGGTCGAGGTATGTTCTCGAGAAAGCAGGAAGACTTCTTCTTATCAGCTGCGATATTCGGCGATGACCTTAACTGCTTGTTATATCTCTGCGTAGACATAAAATTGTCAGCACCATGGTTCTTTAAAGCTCTGAATGAATTCATTCCATAATGAGGCGCTGCGCTAATTATTATGAAAACTTTCCATTCATATCCCTTACACTTGAGATGTCAAAAGCTGGAAAAACAGAAGGTTGCTATTAATTCTGGGAAATGTTCGATTTGGGCGCGAGAGGGAGATATTGGACCCGCACCTCATGAGTTCTGAGATGGTGAAATCGCTGCCCTCTTCCAAACCTGCAGAAGCTGAAACTAAATATCGTGGCTTGTTGCACACCCTCTTAATCCCCACCAATACGTCTACATTACAACGGAACTTCCGGGCCACGAGTGACAGGCTATCACCTGCACTCACACGTCGAAGACACCCAAGTTATCCCCCCCACCCTGCTCCGCCTCACGCCCAAGGAGAGGAAAGCACCCTTCCACAAAGAAGCTAATGAAGAAGAGGCACAAGCATCCCTGTCCTAGAGCTTCATCTCTGGCGCCGCCTAGCCTCTCGCTAGCCACACTTCCTTGCACATCTGACAAAGAAAACTCAAGAGAGAGAATGTAAAAATACAAACAATATGTTAGCTGGCTCACACGACATAATCACAGTTTCCCAATCACAATGAGGCACCATAAATGAAGTAAAATGCACAGTCCAAACCGGATTTCGAGAGGGTCCTGATTTAAAACTCGATAATGGCCGTTCTTTACACTCGTCTATGGCAATAACCAAAGTGCCATCTCTTTCAAATGATTTCACTTGTTATATAATGTGACATTTGTGTGCAACAAAAGCAGCAGCAAATCATTTCCCACCAGAATTCTAGAGTTTTTACACCTGCAACAGCTTTTTCTACGCCCTTAAAGAGTTGCTTTCAGGCAATGTTCTTTATGCACTGCTTCCCTGTTCTCATCCATTGAAATTTTACAAGACCCAAGTTGTATGCTATCCCCATTTTCTGGATGTCATCATCTGTTCTCCTTCAATGACATCTTCTGACTTTTTGAGAGGGGGGAGCTTGAAGAACAAGAAAAACATAGATGGGTCAACTATGCAAGGAACCGAAGCTTGGCAATACGCTCACGTCTGAAAGTCCCTGAGACTTCCATGAAGTTCTCCATGATAATGGGACTTTTAACATATAGCACCCATTCAACACCAAAACCAAATCGAAAATCATCAGCCATTGCTTTGCAACAAACAACTGAGGCACAACCTCAGTCTGCGTGAGCAGATTCCGCCCCTTGCAGGCCCCTGCCTGCTGCCCCACCTTGTGCAAAAAGGAGGTTTTAGGCAAGTCAACAAAGCTTTCTGTCTTGCCATCTTAATTGCCAGTCAGCTCCTAGCTTCCCCTTTTTTGTTCCTCCGTCCCTGGACATCTGCCAGGCCTTGGGGGCTTAATTCTCATTGTCTTATAACACTCAAGAGGGTTTGTGAGCTGCAACATCCCAAGATTGAGACCACCAGGGCTCTGGGAAAACCCAGAGGTAACAGCAGGAAAAGAGGTAGAAGTACAGGTAGACTACCTTAGGCATTACAGTCTCAGGGTGTGGTGGACAAGTCCTACTGAGATTAACTCATATCCACTGACAGATGCCCTCTTCCTCCTCTCTTCTTCTAAATCCTCATTTTAAAGCTTCTAAGACCAAGGCTCCTGCTGCAATCAAGAATAAGCGTCTTCTGCAAATAAATGGCTAATCATATATGCAAACTACAGAGAGAACTGGACTACCCAGTCTTCCTTCCTTCTCTATTAAGTAAACAATTAATATTTTCGTCTGGGCTGGATAGAGATGCACACCAAGCTCAAATGAAGGAGCTCCACCGGCTGCCCCTTATGGCATCAGAGGTCAGGAAAAACACATTTCCCAGGGTTTCCTGGCACAATCCTTGACCACCGAGGAGGTTCAGCAACGCAGCCTATGCAGAACAAAGGAGGCCTGTTCCATTGCATCATTGATCCCAGGAAGCCAACTGGGCTGCTTAAATACAAGGTCGGGAAGAAGGACTTGCACTCCTGGCCCCTTTCTCCACACCACAAAGAACGGTACTTCCCTGGCTCACTGCTCCAGCTCCTGGTCCAGTACAAGATCCCAGCGATCCCAAAGAGGTGGCTCAAGGGACAAGCACGGTGGGGACAGGAAAACAGACCATCCAAAGGGACAATTGCCTCCCATCTCCCCGCCCCTCCGTGCGGCTTCTGCGTGAAGGCTCGAGTTTCAAATTCCTTTCTCTTGAGCCACCAACACTTGGACGCAGCACCACCAGAAAGGGCGGGCAGCCCAGCCAGCAAGCAGCAGCGCAGAGTTTGCAGAGAGGGGAGAGCTGAGCCAGCACTGCTTTTGAGATGGTTTTACAACAGAAAGTGGGTTTTTTGTCACCCATCCAGGGGAAAGGGAAGGGGAAAGGAGGAAGGGATGTTGTGCTTCTAAGATTGCACTCCTAAAGATTTTGAATTCCTGTCTTCCATGCACTCCTTGGAAAGAGAAGCAACTATTCACACAATCCTCCCTGGAAATAGTTGCAGAGGGGAAACACAAAGCAAATGTGGCCTAAATAGGAGCCCCAGCCCTACAAGAATGAGAAAACGTGGTTTCTATCCACTGAATCTAATCTCCACCTATAAAAGGGGAAGGCGAAGGGACTGAGCCCCAGCCCCAGCAGTCTTAGAAGCAGGAACTGGGGGATTTTACAATGTTCATTACTTGCCCGATACTGAGAGAATCCTGATATACAATAGGATCTCAAGGCACGGACACACGACGGAGAGAAACCCTGGCTCAGGGCATTAAAAAAATAGTATGAGTGAAAAAAAAAATAGAGTGGTAAGAGCGAAGGTGAGAGACGGAGAGAGAGAACTGGTCTAACGGAGAGAGACTACTCCATATAATGACACATATGGAAGCAAATGTCACAGAACAACATTTGTTAAGAGAGTGAGAGAAGAGATGAAAGAAGCCAAAAGATGAGCTGGAACGATCGAGATCCCAGATATCTTGAATAAACGTTATGGAGACGGCGCCACCTCTCAGAAGGGTGCCAAGTTCACAGCCACCCAAAAGGGAAACCCAAAGGGGGTCTCCAGCCCTGGGATGAGGGGCTCCTGCATGATGGCGAGTAGTTACAGAGGAAGATGTACCTGTCCATGAAGCAGAGTGTGATGACCCTAAAAGAGGCGTGGCACAAAGGCAACACAGTCACATAAGTAAGAAGAGTCCCTTTAATAACCCTACTTGGCCCCCATGTCCAGGATAACCCTTCCAGCTGGGAGAAAAAACTCTTTCAAGAACAATCTTTAAGTGAGGAAATCAGTCTTGAAACAAAAGTGCAACACAAACTGTAAATAAAGAATCCACACAAACCACACTGCAGTCATTACTTGACAGGTAGAGAAAGAATTACAGACTTGAAAGGCCCAGCAAAACAACACAAGCAGTTGGGAAGATGCCAGGAACCCAGATTAAAGGACTCATCTCAAATGATCTAAGGCCGAGCCCATGTAACTAACATAGCACAAAAGAATTAAGAAGTTATTAACGCTAATCCTGATGTAGTTTTTCTCTGGTTAATATTACCACTACTGACTGGAGGAATGTAGCGTTAAGGCGGGTCAGAGCATTTCATACAAAACATTTGCTCGACCAATACTATCGAAATACAGCTCATACAGTCTGGAACTTACATTAATGTTATCTGATATTTTCACAGTTGAGAAATCCAGAAATTATTTTACAAGAAGAGTTTTCATTCCTCTTCCGTTGCAGAAGACCTTATGCCACCAGAACTCGAAATTCTAAGACCTAGAAACCTAGAACTACTCTGCCCTTACCGATCAGATAATAATCACTGGTTATAACCAATCCATAACATTGCCGCACATGTCCTAACCTAGTGCCAATGAAATACTCAGCTTTTCAACCATAACAACACAAGAGCAAACAATAGATCACAACTCGAGTTACAACAACCTTGATTGCAGGAAATACGACTTCAGCACACCAGTGGTAACTGTCCTGGAATACTCGACCTAACTCTGTGGTTTCTTCCCCAACACGCCCAAAAACTTTTACCTTAGACTGTCTACCTATTGACCACTCCTCTATCTTAAGAGCCTTGTCGGGGGCACTTCGCATAAGGCACACAACATGCCATACTGTCCCATGTCCTATTGTTTTTTTATATAAATAATATAATACTATATATATATATATTATATATATATATATATATAATATAATATAATATATATATATATATATGGGATCTCTGGTTATCTCAGGGTTTTCTCGCCGCGTAGAATTGGAAAGTATCCTAGGCAACATTTTCAGCGTAAACGTTGCCTAGATACTTCCAATTCTACGCGGAGAAAAACCCGAATAACCAGCAGATCCACATACAAATACTCGCGAAAACGCTCAGAAAATATATACTATATATATATATATATAAAGAAAATATATATATATAATAAGAAAAATTATATATATATATATAATATATATATATATTATATAATAATATATATATATAATATATATATAAATTATAATTTTTCTTATCATATATCCATGTATTCCATAACTATGTACTATACTTATCCTATTATCTTGTAGCGATTGACAAAAAAAAATGAAATAAAAATAAATAAAAATAAAGCTCAATGATACCAGATAATTCACAATTGCTCAACAACAACTTGTGCTGTACGTAGCTTCCTTTTAAAAACACTGTGTTTCCTGCTGCAGCTAACTGAAGGGAACCAGGGCCCTTTCCTCCATCGTAAGTCATGCAACTCACATTGCTCCCTTCTCCATTCCTCCCGTGCGTGCCCTAGGAATGAAGGGTTTTCCTCTGAACTCTCTCTCCCTTTGTTCTATCTTTCCCTGCTCTGCGCAGCTGGATTTTTGCCTCCCCGGTTTCTTCACACGGCTTAAATGGAGCTTTACTCCCACTCCCTGTC